>CANTUT010000081.1:142500-188654 GCA_947687605.1 Reutealis trisperma | reverse complement strand
TGTAACTCTTGGAACCAGAAAAATACCAGGACAGACCGACACTGAACATCAAGAGATATTATTATAATACGACCAACTCACATACCACAACATAACTAAGAGACCATTGAAACTTTTGCTGAAATTTCAGCAGAATCTTTCCTAAACTCGAATAACACCGCAAGTCAATAGAACACACAACACTTCTAAAACAATCTTAACAGTCAATACTACCCAATACAATACCAGTGACCCTTCTTGGGCCCTTCCAACTCATACTCATCAACAAAACTCAACAAACTCTTAACAATTACAAACTAGAATCCGCTAAACATAATATAAATCAATTAATAACTGAGATAAAGGAGTTTTGGGTTTACCCTCACAATTCCAATTGAACGAACGTTGATAGTCGCACTAGAAAGACAAGACGGAGCTGCTAGATTGACTCCACGCACCGCTGCCATAGCACCGTCAGCCGGCCATGCGCCACTGCTGCCAGTGGCGGAATGGAGCGATCTTCATACCAAATTGTTCATCTCGACACCAGGAGTCCAGAAATGGCCACCATTTGTCCGCATGTCGCTGAAAAATACCTCAAAAGCTTCAGCGTCCATAGCTCCGATCTCTGCTTTTGGTGGCAGATTAGAGGCATGGCAGGTACCAAAAGAAAGCCCTCATCACTTGGAGTCAAACGGGACCGACCTCACTAGATTTCGTTGCTGAAATCGACCAAAATGTTAACTTGAACATTTGGCACCGGCGGGGCTTCTCTCCTCGCGTACGCCACCGTCCGTTGCCCTATCAGGTTGCTACAGCATCCCTTGAGGTCGTCGGATAGTGAGCTAGCCACTGGTGGTGACGGTGCAGCCCACCGCCGCCTGGATAATGGTCCCTGGCACCACAGCTTTCTCTCTTTCTCTTAGCCTCTCTCTCTCTCCATATGTTTCCATTTTGCTTCAACCCATTTCTTGTCCTATTCCTTCAACAGCCAATCAAATGCTCCCCATTTCTTCTTCTTTTATTCACTTTAAACATACTTATATATATACTAAAACAATAATAATAATAATAATAATAATAATAATAATAATAATAATAATAATAATAATAATAATAATAATAATAATAATAATAATAATAATAATAATAATAACACCGATAATAATAATAATGATAACAATAAACCATAATTTACATAATAATAATTCAATTAATAAAACTTATTCATAATAATAGTAATTTATATAATTAACAATATAATTTAGATTAATCAAATATAATAGTAATATTCAAATATGAACATATAATTTCTCCAACAATCATTATAATATTTTCATAACTACATATATAATACTTCTTCAATTATATATACATAAATAATATTTAAATTAAATTACCATTAATAATACATATTCATATTCCAATAGTATGAATATATATAATTTGATAAAATATAACTTCAATATTTGCTTAAATAAATAAAATAATAGAATAATATATTTCCGTACAAAAATAGGATTTTAGAAAAATAATTGAAAATTCAGGGTATTACATCTTCTCTTAATATCATTATCCAATTTTAGGTTGTGATGGTCCTAGAGCTTAGGGTGATGGTCCTAGAGCTTAGGGAGACATAAGCTCACCCAAACCCGTAGAATCCCATTGAACTTATCATCAATTAGCATTTATCGTATTATATCTTATATGAAGATCGGAACCCAATTACTCTTTACTGTTTTCCATTATTACTTTATCTAATTTCTTATAGCCAATGCACATTATAGCCATTTCATATCCATTGCTTAAAATTTCCAATTTCATATATTTATAAATACCATCTATACATCTCTTATTTACTACAATATTCATCCACTGTTGCAATATAGATTACAATAATTATCATTTCAATACATTTCAATACTAGATCTTTGAACACTATGGAGCTCTAGATCGATTGTCTTCAAAGTAACATAAGCAAAACTCAAAACATGGGAATTATCATAGCAACTTCCAAGTAACGGAACATAGCTCAAAATTTACCTTGCTAATACATTACCTTGACTTGAAAAATTTTAAAAAACTATGAAATGAGACAAGCTCAATAAGTATAAAATAATACAACATAATATATTGGCAATTTAAGAGATTGTCACTTGGATAGATTCAATGTGGCAATGGAGTGATGTTAACCAAAATTGGTCATTTTAATTTAAGAATACATTTTAGCAGAAATGATAATGTCTTGGAAGCAGAAAGCTTCCTACACAAAAATATTAATGAGGGGTGGTCTAAACCTTGTTACTTGTATACATCACACTTTGCAAAACTGATTAAGTCTTGGGTTAGGAGTTCCCCCCAACAGAGGTTGGGCACTCTCACCCTATCCATGGGCTTATACCAACTGCACAAAGTCTGATGTATTTTCTCACACTAGAGAGGATTTTTGCTTTACAATGGGTATCAATAGAAAGACATATACAATGTCCATACTACAAATTCAATGGAAAATAGAATGGTATGTCAATGCTTCTCATCATTGGTCACAACATAGAACAAATATAGGTGGCTCACCATGGCCAAATGCCATACAAGAAGAATATGGAATTCCAAAGGTTCAATAATCAATGGGCAACACATATTCAACATCAAATCAAAGTGTATGTCAATGGGTGGTACTTCAAACAATGGTTACAAACAAGTATGACACAATTACATCATATTTTTAAGTACTCACCTTGAACTACTTTACTCCTATGGTTAAAATAACGTCCTTCAAGATCTTGAGCAATGTCCTTGCCCTTACCTTAAGATTCTACACCCATGTTATTTTAATTATGCGTTAATTAGTAACAAATAATGTTACTAGTCATAATTTATATATTTCATACTTGTTTCACTATTTCAACTCACAATAGAGGTATGCTAATAATGATACATTTAAGCATTCTCCCATTTCCAATCTTTTCCAAGCTTAATTTATTATTCAATTTCATGAATTCAAGTTTAAATCTCAAAATCCCTAAATTGATCCATAAACCCTAGAATTTGGGGAAAATCATTAATTTTCTTTCCAAATCTCAAATTGATCATAGATTCATCAAATTAATACCTAGGCAATCAATTCCTACCAATTATTTGGAATTAAATCACTTTAATTCATAAAAATCCTAACTTGTCCCATTTAGGGCAAATTTGGGAAAACCTATAATTCCAAATCAAATCTTCTAATTATTTATAGAAATATGACATTAACATATCAAAGAACCTATATGATCATTCAAATATCAAAAACAAGCATTAAAACACTAGTTTCCCCCTTTTTGCTAAGTTTTTGCCATTAAGATTTTCAAATCTTGAACCAAGTTTCTATAATTCATTTTGACATTTTCAAATCATTTTCTCCACCTAAAATAATCTTAGATGCTTTCAATTAGAATTTAGAACACTTCATTGACAATTCTTTATGTTGGCTAAAATTCCCTCTTAGTAGAACCTAGGTGATTTCATGCTTTCTTCACCTTCTTTGCATAAATCCTTGAATTCTCAAGTCAAATTTCCATATTTCATCTAAGAACATCGAAATCAAACATTCCCTATACATTCCCCTATAGGCCTAAATTATGTAGATGTAAAGTTTGAGAAATTTGTGCAACTAAAATACCAAAATCATATTTAGAACAAAGAAAAAAAGAGGATAAGCATGATTTCTTACCCTGGGTAACTTTAATTTGTTAAGGTTCTTATTGATATTGATATGGAGAGAGTTTTCTTTTGTTAAGGTGATGTTTTTGGTGTAGGGATTGGTAAAGATGATGTACATAGCATAAATTTGCATATATATATATATATATATATATATATATATATATATATATATATATATATATATATATATATATATATATATATATATATATATATATATATATATATATATATATATATATATATATATATATATATATATATATATGATAAGTTGGATGATGAGGATTTGATTAAGCTTAATTCAATGGTTAGGATTTGATCATAATGGATGGTTATGATTTAATAAAGTTGGATAGCTAGGATTTCATCTAAGTTTGTGATGTTATCATATGGTGTGGAAATACTAAAAAAGCACCTGGGCTCTTATGTAGGAAGGATGGGAGTTCAATTAGCTTAAGGATTTGACTTAATCAATTTTGGTGGCTACTAAGTCAAATTTGGTGGTTACTCTTCTAACATCAAATTTTGTTTTAGGCTAACTATTTTAACATAAAAGCTTTGATGTTTATTCAACCATGGGCTCATAAGCCAGCCACCATTGTTGGGCTTTGTCCTTTGATGTCCACAAGCCCATTAAGAAGCCTATAAGCCCATTAACATGGTAATTTTTCTTTTAACTTTCTTTCTTTCCTTTTACTTTAACTTTATAAATTGAATTCTCTAACTTCTTTATAGACCTCATTAATTATCATATGAACTTTATAATTATCATATGAACTTTATTTAATTCATTAGAGCATAATTAGTCATTATAATATCATAAACTAAGCAAACATTTCAAATGGTGTTACAAGGTTCCTAACTGATTCCCTTTCACTTCTATATTATGCTAGCATTTAAAAATTTGTCCTATAACATCATTAGTAACTAGAATGAGTTATGAAATCCTTTGGTATTACATTTAACCTTCAATTTGACACCTAATTTACTAATTTTGAATAATGTTTGATTTTGGCCGAAATCTAGTGACATCACAGGCTGTCGACATAAATTTTAGCAGACATTCAATGAGTGAGAGACAGTGGCACACATCTTTGGATTCTACATTTCGAGATGAGTCTATTAGTAGTGAATTCGTTGTGACAGGTCGCTGTTGATATTTTTCTGCGACCTTTCTAGTGACATTTTAGTGAGTGTCATATATTAGATTTTGTATTAATCTTTTGACGTATAATTTGATTGTCGAATGATTTTGGCTATAAGAATAATTGTTGATGAGTTTAGAAGATGAATTCTACTTAATTAATTGGTAAATTATACAATATATATGTTGAGTTAGTCTTTAAGTTTTAGAGGGATTAGGTATGTTCTAAGGAAACTCTGTTGAATTTTTGGTAGATTTCTCCTTAAATTAGAAAGTATTAATCCATTGAATTTTATATTTTTGTTCTAATATATTATGATATTTTCATTTTCTAGATTGCCCAAAACCATTATCCTATGCTCTAGGTCGTAGCAAGTGAGCAAGTTTGAGTTCATCTTCTCCACTGTGAGTGATACTAATTAATATATTTTCCTGCTAACATTCATTTGCATTATTGCCTATATATATTATATATAAATATAGTTATGCATTATAGATTAAATTAATAGCAACCATATATATGTGTATGTACATTAATTGTGTGAATTATTGTTTGTGATTGTTGGATGGAATTGAGATAAGAAAGTGGCATATAGGTTCATGATATGATGATGATGATGTTATGATGTTTGAAGAGCTATGACTAATGTATGATGGTTGTGGGCTTGCACATTGCTCAGCACTGTGAAGGAATATTGGGTGCAAATTAAATGGAAGCAACGTGGTAGGTGAAATTTCAAACAATTTAAAATTTCACTTTCACCTAAATGAGTCCAATAATCATTCAAGCAATCTACTAATTAGTGTGCAAAACATAAAAGAAAGAAAGAAGAGCAAGTGGTAATCAAATTATCTCTTAAAGCCTGTGAACTTTAATTCTTCTTTCCTCTCTAAAAGCTCCCCAAATGTTGAGCCTTTAGATTGTCCACACCAAGCTTCACCTTTAAGGCTCACTTTGATTTGTTTAGATGTTCTTGATTCTCTCTCTTGGTAGCTTAATTGAATACAAGATCTTCTAACACAAATCTTTGGCGATTTAATTTCTTCTAATTGCCATGGATATATCTTTTCAATTTAAGAAACTTTTGTTCTTTCACAAAGAACAAAGAATAAGAATCATCATCTAACATCATAGTTTAACTATTCATCAAATGAATATCCACATGTTTATATCAACAACATTTGTCAAATAGTATGATGCTCACTGTCTCTATAATCACAAGTATCACGTACTGATTATAGATTATAAACAGAGATGATGGTCTTCCAGAATTAATGATGCCCAGTCATTAATCCTATGACCATGAACATTTTAAAGTATTTATTTAAGAGCGATCTGCAATCCATATTCTTAACATTTGAGAATAGATCCTCTTTTGAAAATACTTATGGACTTCAAATATACATTTAATACAATGGAACAATTTCATTTATAAACATATATTTTATTGCCGTTTGGGGATAATGTTTTACATTTACATAATTTATACATAGCTCTAGGGTATACCCTCTAACAATCTCCCACTTGCCCTAGAGCCAATCAGTGCAATATCTAAGTCCCATCTTCTCAAGATGAAATTCTAGTTGTTGCTGACTCATTGCTTTAGTGAGTGGATTTGTTGTATTTTTAGCTGATGCTATTTTTTGCATGGCTATTTCACCTTTCCCAATTATTTCTCTGATAATATGATAGCGCCTTTCTTTGTGTTTGGATTTTTGGTGAGACCTTAGTTCCTTTGCTTGAGCTATAGCTCCATTGTTGTTGCAGTAGAGAGGAACCACCGACTTAGTGGTAGGAACCATTCCAACTTCTGTTAAAAACTTTCGAATCAAAACAGCTTCCTTTACAACATCAAATGCAGCAATATACTCAGTTTTTGTAGTGGAATTTATAGTAGTTGATTGCTTGGAACTTTTCCAGCATATTGCTCCTCCATTATAGGTGAAAATGAACCTAGAGATAGACTTTCTATCATTAATATCTGATTGGAAGTCCGAATTTGTAAATCCATCTATCCTGAAGTCACCTCCTCCATATATCAAAACTAAATCCTTAGTTCTTCTTAAGTACTTAAGGATAACTTTGACAGCAGTCTAGTGATCTAATCATGGATTGGATTGGAATCTACTAGCCAAACTAATGACATATGTGATATCTAGTCTAGTACACAACATAGTATACATTAGGCTCCTAATTACCGAAGCATATGGAACCTTAGCCATATTTACCATTTCTTTAGGTGTCATGGGAGACATGACCTTAGAAAGGTGGATATCGTGCCTCAGAGGCAACAATCCTTTCTTGGAATCTATCTCTATAGATACGAATTACAAGAATATAGGTAGCTTCTCCCATGTCCTTCATAGAGAAAATTTTGGATAGCCAAACTTTTACAATTATTAACATACCAATGTCATGTCCAATTAATAGAATATCATCCATGTACAAGACAAGAAAAGTGAGTGCACTCCCACTCACCTTCTTGTACACATAAGGCTCATCTTTGTTCTTGATGAAATTAAATGATTTAATTGCTTTATCAAAATGATGATTCCAGCTCCTCGAAGATTGCTTAAGACCATAAATGGATCTCTTAAGCTTACACACTTTTGAATGTTCTTTTGATTCATAACCTTTAGGTTGTTCCATGAATATGTCTTCCTCAATGTTACCATTAAGAAATGCGGTCTTGACATCCATTTGTCAAACCTCATAGTCATAGTGTGCTACTATAGCTAATAAAATCTTAATGGATTTAAGCATGGCTATATGAAAGATAAAGTTTCTTTATATTCAATGCCTTGCCTTTGACGAAACCCTTTTGCTACTAGCCTAGTTTTGAATGTCTTTATGTTTCCATCTGTGCCAATCTTTCACTTGAAAATCCATTTGCATTTGATGGGTAATATACCTTTAGGTGGATCAATAAGTTCCTAGATTTGGTTAGCATACATGGAATCCATTTTAGATTTCATAGCTTTTAGCCATTTTGAGGAATCTATATCTGATATAGCTTGCTTCAAAGTAGTAGGATCATCACCATGATCAATTTCTTCATGAATGAACAACCCTTGCACATTACTATGAAGAAATTCATATCTCTTTGGAGGATGAAATATTCTACTAGATCTCTGAGGTTCTTGTGTGGAGATATCTGTAATAACCCACATCTACCCTAGGAGTTTTAGTGACAAATTATTTGAATTTAGGATTATTGTGATAAATTGTGTGACTATATAAATATTCATGTGTGACGTGATTTATGAGTTTGGGGCATGTTAAATTAACTTTAATATGCCTAATATGAATTATTATTATGAAATAAATGATTTGAATAAAATGCATTAGCATAAAATAATTTATTTTTCATAAAATGAATTTCATGCAAAAAGACGATTTTTAAGCATAAAAATAATTTTATGAATATTTTAAAATAATTTTTAAATAAATATTTTAGGGGGAATTTTATAGAAAATAATAAGAAAAATATTTTATTTTTAATTACCTATAATCAGCCCTAAATTAATTAAAAAACCCAAATACCCAAAAGCCCACTACACTAAAACACTCTTAACTTAGCTCATTAAGGGTAATCTTGGAAATTTCACCCAAAACCCTAATATTTAACCTAAATTTCGGCCAGCCCTTCATTTCAGCAGCCACCATTCTATTATTTCATTATTTTGGTAGAAAAATTATCTCAAAATATTTCTCTCTACCGAAATTCATAAAAATCCTTTCAAATTTGTGATTTCGCGACCGTTTTGTAAGTTTTTCTTTCCTTTCAATTTGTTATTTGATTTTTATGAAACTAATCTTGGAAAAATTATTTTGAACTAAATATTTACTGATAAAATTTGGGCTAGGTAATTTTTTGAGAGAAAAATCAAATTTTCTACCGAAAACACCAACCTCTTTACTCGATTTCTCGAAAGGTAAATCCTGTAACTCAAAATTGAAATTTTTATGCATAAACCATACCAAGGAAGGGGGGGGGGGGAATTCTGGGAGGGGGGGGGGGAATTCTATATCATTGCATTATAAACTAATTTTTGATATATTTAGATGAAAAATATTGAATTAAATCATATTTTTGCATATTACTGTAATGACTGAAAAGTTTTAGAAAACAAAGGAATTCAAAGTTTTTATGCTAGAACATAGAAGTAGAAAAGTTCAATGATTATTTATACATGTGGCTGCCAATTTGTATATGGATGGATTCTAATATGATATTTGTTTTTTTTTTGAATGAGAAATAATGATTTAAATCATGTGTTTACATATCGTTGTAATGAACGGAAAGTGTGAAGAGCTTGAAAACTCATGATTTTCACCCTAAATCTTGAAACTTGGAATTTTCATGCATAATTATGATCAATGGCTGCCAATACATACATGTGGATGTTCTAAAATGATATTTTCTATGATTGAATGAAAAATAATAGTTTAAACCACATGTTTACATATTGCTGTAATGACCGAAAAATACCAAAAACAAGAAAACTCATGGTTTTTCATCCTAAAACTTAAAGTTAGAAATTTTCATGCATATAAATGTATATGTGAGCTGATTCCCACATGTCTATGTTCTAAAATAATTTTTTTTATTACGTGAAAAATCTTAGTTCAAACCATATTTTTACATATTACTGTAATAGATGAAAAGTGCGAAGAATAAGAAAATTCAGGTTTTTCTTTGAATAGGGCATTCGACTTACATTGATATTTTTATCCCAATGTCTATAATTTTTATATGATATATTTTGATAATTATTGACATGTATGTATATATGATAAATGGTTAAATTTCATGTTGGTTGAAGGAATGATTATAGATTGGCCTAGAGACACTTTCATATACTTAAGGTATACTTAAGGTATCTTAACCTTATGTTGTGATTGGAATGTGAATGTGATTGAGAAATATGGAAATGGATTTTATGATGACTTAATATTGAATTAATGGCCTTGAATTGATGAAGAGATTGATTGAAGGAACTAGTCATAAGAGATAAGCATGATGCTTGAAAGGCTATTGGTAAGTTGACATATATGAAAGTGTTATAATATGATTGTTAAAGGGAATTGATATTAAGATAATGATATTGTATTGACCTTAGAAAGGTATAGACATGAGTTATAATGTATTTTCATATGGGCCTATTAAGGCTAAGTGTGAAAGACTTTTAAAGTCAATATGTTATATGCAAGTGATGAGGTGCACTTATATGTGCAACTTTAAGTGTATGTGAATGTTATATGTGCATGGGGTAGTTATAGGATAGGATAGCATCATGATTAAATAAATACTAAGTATTGAATTAAATATTATGTTAGAGTTTGTAGAGTTTTGAAGGTTCAAAAGGGCGACGTGTACCAGGGGCGAAGGAACCACAAGGTGAGTAAACACTGCATTCATGCTGCAAGTGTGAGTAAACATTATGTTCAAGTTACACGTACAAGTTATCATGTTATGTGAATCTTTAATATCTTGAAACCTAAGTTCTTTTCTATTTTTAATTATGACTAAATGATTTCTTTGTAAGCTAGGGTTGCCAAAGGACATTTGGTCCAAATCTATTTTGATTATTCAATGACAATAAAGTACCTTTGTGATTTATTGCCTTACCTTACCTTCTTTTTGGAACCATACTACTATTTATCTTTTGTTCAATAGGCTAAACTGCTATTGTTATTGTGATACATGTTATTGCTTTCTTAAGTGCTATTATTATAAGTGATTACCATAGATATGAGTAAATTGAGCAAGAGTCTTCGCTCACTTATGTAAATTCGAGTGAATTGAGCAGTGTCTTCATTCACGAGTGAATTGAGTAAGAGTCTTCACTCACTTATGTAAATTCGAGTGAATTGAGCAGTGTCTTGACTCATGAGTGAATTGAGCAGTGTCTTGACTTATGAGTGAATTGAGCAAGAGTCTTCACTCACTTATGTAAATTTGAGTGAATTGAGCAGTGTCTTCATTCAAGAGTGAATTGAGCAAAAGTCTTCACGCACAAGTAATAAGTGTGATTTTCTACAAACCTTGTTAAATTGCAAACTTTGATTCATGAATTGTAAAACATGAACTATGTGTTATAAGCGGTTTCCTTTTTTAAAAAAGGGATATATGTTATCGTATGTGCCATATTGTTTACTCATTGAGATCATCTATCTCACCCCTTTTTCTTTGTATGGTTTCAGGTGAGTAATATGAGGAGGCAAGGCAATGGCTCAAGCATCCTATTTCACTTGGGGAATTCTTTGTCCAAGATAATTAGTTTAATATGTTATGAAGAGTTATCTTTAGACGCTCTGGAAATATTTATTTTTGGATGTTTATTTGAAATGTTATCTTTCAAGGTTTTAATTTGATTATAAATATTATTTCCTTATGGATTATGTTTAAAGTATATTTTAACTACGCTTTCGCAACTTAAGGTTTTCTGAAAGAAAAAAAGGTTTATTTAAGTTATTGTAAGAGATTTTGGTACGATCCTAGACAATATTTGTATAAGTATAAGTGGGTTCTATAGGCTTGGGTGACCTTATGTCTCCACATATTCTAGGACCATCATGTCTCAGAAGTTGGGATGTGACAATATCATTAATTGGTGTTAACTCATCACAAGATTGTTCAATATCCATTTGATCAGTTTGTTGAATTTCATTGGATGACCTTTCATCCAATATTATCTTTCTTCCTTTGCCACCTTCTTGAAGAAAATGTTTCTCAAGAAATATGATATCATAATTGTTTGCTCAAAAGAAAGATTGAAATAATATCCTAAACCGCTTTTAGGAAATCCAACAATCCTACCCTTTACAGACCTTTTTCCAATTTATCTGTCTTTAGCATTTTAATGTATTCTTGACACCACCAAACGTTAACATGTTTAAGACTTGGTTTCCTATTATATCATATCTCATATGGAGTAGTAGGAACAGATTTGGAAGGAACTCTATTAAGGATATATATGGCAGTCTGCAATGCAAATCCCCATAAGGAGATAGGCAGGTCAGTATAGCTCATCATAAAATGCACCATATCTAATAAAGTACTGTGAACCCTTAATTTTACACCTCATCATTTAACTGTAGCTTGACACCTGCTAAGAATAGTGCACTACGCAAAGTCAGCATGATGTTCTCGCTAACTGGTTAGTGGGTAAGAGTCAAGAAGGCAGGGCCCTTTATAGGGGAGCAGGGGGCTAAAAATGGACTTTCAGTCACATTACTATGAGGATAATTAATTTTTAAACACTAACACTTTTCCTACCCTGATTGGACCTTCTATATTAGATAGCTTTTTTCCGAAACTAACTAGATTTTTTCTCAAACTGACTGTTTAATTGTTCTAAAATTAATTTCAAACTTATCGACATTGATCGATTAATTTTTTGAGCTTTGTAACTCCCAAAAATTGATTCAAAAGTATGAAAACTTGGCCGATAGAAAAGTAAGTTTCTAGCTTGCACGCCCACCGAGGTGCTAGGTGGTGCCAGCGCTCCTTCAGGTGGCGCGCCGCCAGCCTTACAGGCGGGGCCGTCCAGAGGGTCAGCGGCGTGAGCCCCACTGCCCTATCTATAGTTCCCAAAATACCCCCAACTTGATTTTTCAACCCTTTCTAGCCTTATCCCTCATGGTCTTTTCACATTTTCACTACCTAAACTATCTTCAACCCCATTTGTCTATAAATAGGCCTCCCATTTCCTTATTTCTCTTTATCTCTTGAATTAGTATTAATGGTTAGCTACTAATTCCTCTGTTCTTCTCCCTCCAACCACTCTCTAATTAATTAATTAATCTTTTTAATTAATTAATTATCTCACCCTAACCAAGTTAATTAATCTTTTTAATTAACTAAAATTCTTTTTAAATAAAAATTAATCACTCAATTAATTAATTAATTAATCCATCAATCCATCCATTTTATCACATTAATTAGTTAATTAATCATTTTAATTAATTAATTAATCTCCAAATTAATCTAATCACTCAGTCTCGATAAAATGGAATTTCAGTCTAGTAAACCCTCCGCCTGCCAAAAGCAAAGGTATCAGCCTTTTTCGTTACTCTGAAAACACCCAAACCAAAATCAATCTATTCAACTCTTAAACCCCTCCACTTAATTGTGGAATGAACTACATAGGTTTTGATCCCCATTCAATGGGATACGTACGCATGTTTGGAATATAAGTCCAAACCTCAAATCCAAATCTCTATCAATTTCTTTTTCTCTTTTTAATTTGTGGTTATTTTATTTTAATTTTCTCTTTGTACTCATCTTATTTACAATTATCATCTTATAATATTTGTCACTCATGAAATCAAATTTTCAAAGTCAAATTAAACTTAAGAGCCAAATTTTGATTATTTAAAACAAAAAACCTAGTCTCCGAGCTCAACTTGGTTCGAGGCTAGTGATTTTATCCATGGGAAAATTAAAGTAAAAAATTAATAAATTGGAGTGAAATTGGGATTTTCCTTAATTTTCTCATTTAAAAATAAATTAGGGTGATGACTCCTAAAATCATTTTCAAAATCAACCACTCTAAACCCAAGGGTTCCATAGTGAGTCTAAACCCAAATGAGCATCCCTATTCCCTCTAGCGGATCGGGCCAGTACTCGGGCAAGGCCTCACAGCTGACGATTCCACTGGCAACTAGTTGTCACCTTTTTAAAAAAAATAAAAAGGAAAATAAGAGGATTACTATTTGGTTAAAGAAAAATTTTTCCAAAATAATCTCTATTTGGCTCATTAAGTATAATTTGACTTTTATGCATCATTTTGCATAATATAGGCTCCTTGCCTAAACCTTCGCTTTAGGAAAACTTTTGGATGGCAAGTAGCATTGGTTCGACAACTCTTTTTGAGTATGTTGGGAGATAGCGAAAGCATTCCACCCCGTGATAAGTCCTCGATCATTTCGATGGTGTAACGAGCAATCAGTACTGTTGGACCCACGCGAGGCTCCTTGCCTCACATGTGGTTAGGTATATTGATGCTCTAGTAGGACGGGGACCCTTAATCAAACCACCCTTCACCCTTATGCATATAGTCACCCTAGCACTAACCTTAGGCTCCATGAACTATAATGCTTGCATGCATATTCATGAAATCTTTTCGGCATGCATCATGGCATGACCATGCATACATGTTATAAGACCAAGAACCTTGAGTCTATATTATGCCTTGAACCAAGTCGAGCATTAACCTTCAATCCTCAAAACACTTTTGGCCTAAGACTTTTGGCTCATTACCTCCCTCAAGACTATTGGCACCACCATCACCTTAAGCCTAAAACCTTCAAATCCAAACACCAATACCCATACCTAAACACTTCAAAATATCAAACCCTCATTAAGCTCAAAACCTTTTAGCCCTAACCTAAGCCCTAAATCCTTAATCCCAAAACCTTTTGGCCCTAACTTAAGTCCTAATCCTTAAGCCCAAACCCTTTTGACTCCCAACCTAAGACCTGATCCTCAAAAGCCCAAATACTTAACCTAATGAACAATCATTACCCCAAACACATTAAGCTTAAAATGTTTGGCCCAAAACACCTTAGGAAGTCCTTTTTCTCCTCAAAATTTACATCCTTTCATCATTTTTTGATGCCTTTTTCATACACTTATCTTTTTTTTTTTTTTGCCTCGAAGGTACCGATGACCACTTTTTCGACAGAGACATTATGAACGCATTTTTCACTAATGTCATCAAGAGGCAAGAGGAAAATTTCCAAGCCATACTCACCTCTACCCTTGATGCTTAATAAGCTAATTTCAACAATGCTTTAGCTGCCCAATAAATCAAATTTAACAAAGCCTTGACTACTCAATAAGTCAGCTTCAACAAAGCATTGGCTCAGCTCACCAAATTCCTATGTTCCCAAAAGCAGTTTATGCATTCAAATCCTTTAACCATGTCTCGTGATTCTCAGGTTAGTATGTCGAACATCATACATTCCCATTTTGCTAACCAATCTAAGTCAAATCCAATTGACTCAATTTCCAATACACCCCATCTTGATCTAGCCAGCATTGTAGCTCCTTCTATGGTCAATCAACCCAACACCTCTCTTTTTTCAACCAACACTGCCTTTGGTCCTATTGCTGTAACCATATCAACTCCTATCGTTGGCCTTGCCCATGATAAAGAAGTGTGCAAAAATACCACACATCTAACCTCAAACACTCTTGCCAACCCAGTTCCCATTATTGATCTGACTAAAAATCTCATGCCACCAAACACCAAAGTCAACTTTCCTCCTTCCTTGAATCCTTTTTGGGGAATGGAAACTTCTACCCAACCAAACATCAAAGGACCCATCAAACTACCATTAAAGCGCAACACCACCGTGTAGCAAGCTCATATAGTTGAGAAAAGATGTAAGAATAGTAATCCTTGTGCTATCACTCCAATTATCTCATCCAAGCAAAAAGGAAAAGAGGTAGCTACCATCACCAACCACCAATCCCATAAACTAGAGAGAAAAAAGTTCACTGATTTAGGAATTTCCTTAAGCGCAGTTTACAAGATGGCTTTTGAAGCTGACTTGGTTAAGCTTCTAGAGCCAAAAGCACCCTCCATCCATCCATCCAAAAACTATAGACCTGATCAGTAATGCGAGTACCACCAAGGAGCTAGGCATGAAATAGAGATGTGTAAAAATCTAAGGCATCGAATCCAAGACCTTATTGATAATGGAGATATCCTCCCTTTAGAACTGGTACCTAATGTGCCCATCGACCTTAAGGACATCATTAATCTTAAGTGGGAACACACCTTGTCAGATTCATCCAACCTATTCAGCGACTAGCAATTTGAGGAAAGCATTGGCCTAAGTCTTTTGAGTCTGTTGAATTTTTCTCTTAATTTGAGTCTTATGCTTGTTTCTTTTCTTTTCGTCCTTAATTGTCCAAGGTCAAAGTCAAAGCTTGCCATGTATTTCTATCCTTTTAAGTTTGTAATGACTTTTTTGTCTTAATAAAACTTTAGATTTTTGATATTATATAATATTATATCTTGTGTTCTTTTTTGAATCCAGCTTGAATGATACACCATAAAAGATAAAAAAAAAAGAAAAAAAAAAGAGAAGAGAAGAAGAAGGATAATAATAATAATAATAATAATAATAATAATAATAATAATAATAATAATAATAATAAATTTTTGCTTACATTACACAATAACATCTTGCCAAGACTGAAGATGGAACAGCTTTTAGAACTCAGCTACAAAAGTTATTGTGCACATTAAGGCTATCCTTCCTTAGGACGAGCCCGACTAGCTGTTCATTTAGGGCAATCAAATCCTAAATCCTTGATCGAGAATGAGAACATCTTAATGACTAAAGTTCACTTCACAAAGAGGATCGAAGAAAAGTAGTGTCAAGTTTTGAACTAGTCAATTTGCTGAAATGGAGAAAGGCCTAATGAGAAGCCGCAAAATAAATCAAAAGGCTAACAAGATTGTCATGCCCAAATTTTTTCCACATTGTAAGGAAAAAAAAAAAAGATGGTGTGTCATTCAAATTGGATTCTATTTTGAGTGTTCATTTAGGGAAATCAAATCCTAAATCCTTGATCGAGAATGAGAACATCTTAATGACTGAAGATCACTTCACAAAGAGGATCGAAGAAAAGTAGTGTCAAGTTTTGAACTAGTCAATTTGCTGAAATGGAGAAAGGACTAATGAGAAGCCGCAAAATAAATCAAAAGGCTAACAAGATTGTCATGCCCAAATTTTTTCCACATTGTAAGGAAAAAAAAAAAAGATGGTGTGTCATTCAAATTGGATTCTATTTTGAGTCATGTCAAAATCCATTTGAATATATCAAGTCGGTCTAAATAAACTATCCTCATGAGCAGTTAAATAATTTTATCCTCCTCAAAGTCGTCCTTCTTTGTGTCACCCTTTTTTTTTTCTTCCCTTAATCATTCAAAGCGTAAAGAAAGTTTTCAAGTCAAATATCGAGTAATGACAAATAAAGCTGCCCTTACCCATCATCAGGGGCATGTCATTTAAAGACATTCATATTCTTTTAAGCAAGCTTCGATCAATCCACCACCTCTTATCAAGGGTAAGATCTTTGAGTCATGTTTTCCTATCAAAGTGCATGAGTCACTAAAAGACCCAAATCAAGTGTCTCTCCATCATTTCCTAAAAGTTCATCTCAACCTCTATGCCAATCCAATTAAACCCAAAAAGCAATACATTCTTTCCTTTCTATGAAGCATTGAATTGAAAAAAAAAAGGAACAACCATAAAGTTAAAGCCTTTGATAGATATCAAAACTCTTGAAAATCTGTAATGCCCAAGCCAAGCAGTGGAAGCCCACAACCTAAGTTCTTGGCAAAATGAAAGCCATATGCACTTTCTAAAAGCCCCAACTTCAAATCCCCTGCTAATTGAGGAAGCCTACATCCCATTTCCAAAGCTCTAGCTCCTTGATGAAACTAAGCCACCTAAAGGATCCTGCTGTGAACCAAAATCAAGGCATACCCGTCTTATCTACTCAAAGGAAACCCGATCTTGAAAATCCAAGTGAACTTTCCTAACTTAACTAAGCCATTTATCCTTGTAACCAAAACCCTGTCATACCAAGACTAGAACTAGAGCCATAATTAACTAAATCCTAATACCTACGAATCCATTTGTTTAAACTTCTTAAAAAAACCAAAACCAAACCCCAAAAGAAGCCCAAACCCCAAACTCCCCAATTAACCGCTTAAGCGACCCAACCGGGCTAATAGCACAAAAAGAAACCTCGAGTCATCGAATCCCAAAAATCAAGCCCTCAGAAAAATCTCAATCCCCTCACAAGGCCACCATAACAATTATCCCATACCAATCTAACTTGAGTTTCTCAAACTTCGTAGAGTTTCTCAGTCCACAAGTACATGGCTCCACTGATGCAAAAGTCACATGAAAAAATTGCATTCACAAAGCAAATGTATGAATCCACCCTCATGCATCCATACAATCATCCATTACAAACATCATCACAAATCATGCATGGCATATAAGTCAAATAAAAGGTCTATGAATTTTGAAATATGCATACATTATCTGTGCACCAATATCTATGCAATCATTTGCAATCATGCACCATTATGCATAAGCTGAGCCAATAGCCTCATCGACACCTCATAAAAGCTGAACAGTGTCTTCTTGAAGCTAAATGATACCTTTCCAGATGTAATCAACAAAGTGTGACTTCTAGAGTTCCTTTATTCCCAGCAAAGTTCCTTTGAGCCTTTCGAAAGTCCCAACCCCTCACATTTAACAGCCTAAGTTTCTTTGGTGCAACCAAAATCTTGTTAGAATCTCCCGAGTTGACTGACAATAAGTCCAGCCTCTACCTTTATCAAAACCTTTTCAGAATCTCTTGAGCTGACTCGCCATAAGCTAAGGCTTTCCCTTTGTGAAAACCCTTTTAGAATCTCTTGAGCTGACTCGCCATAGGCCAAGGCTCTCCCTTTACTAAAATCTTGTTAGGATTTCTCGAGCCGACTCACCATAAGTCAATGCTCTACTTTCACTAAAATATCTTGTCAAAATTCTCTTCCACCTATAATTGTATAGAAATGGTCACCTAGACATTCATGTGGTTCTTTTTTCTATCTCTTTTATCTAAATCCATCAACTGAACCCATAAAATGTCTAGAAATGATCACCTAGATATCTATATGATTCCACTTTTCACATCTTTTATCTAAATCCATCAATTCACCCAAAAATATCTAACCACTAGCTTAGATATCCCTTTGGTCCATTTTCTCACTTACCTTCATCAGCTGCACTTTCCCCCCATAAATATTTAAGAACAATTGCTTAAACATCCATATGGTTCTTACCATCTTCCTTTTTTCAGCCATGTCTCCTACCCAAATATATCCAAGCACTGACATAGACATCACTTTGGGTCTTTATAACATCTCTTCTTATGAATTCACTATCATCATAATTGAGATTTACCTAAATCATCTTTACCTCTAACATTAAGGCCAGACAGGTAGCTTTGATTGAGATTTACCCAAATCATCTTTACCTCCAACATTAAGGCTAGACAAGTAGCTTTGATTGAGATTTATCGAAATCATCTTTACCTCTAGCATTAAGGCCAAACAGATAGCCTTGATTGAGATTTACCCAAATCATCTTTACCTTTAACATTAAGGCCAGACAGATAGCCTTAATTGAGACTTACCCAAATCATCTTTACCTCTAGTATTAAGGCCAAACAAATAGCCTTGATTGAGATTTACTCAAATTATCTTTACCTCCAACATTAAGGCTAGACAAATATCCTTTATTGAGATTTACCCAAATCATCTTTACCTCTAGCATTAAGGCCAAACAGATAGCCTTGATTGAGATTTACCCAAATTTTCTTTACCTCTAACATTAAGGTCAGGTAGATAACTTTGATTGAGATTTACCCCAGATAAGCTTTATCGCTAACATTAAGGCTGGATAGATAACCTTGAATTAAATTCACTAAACCTTCTTTATCTCTAACATTAAGGCTGAACAGATAGCCTTGATTGAAATTCACCAAACCTTATTTGTCCTCTTCACCAAGACCATTCTCATATCCAACATCAAGGCTGGACCGATAGCCATTGATAAAACCTTATTTATCCTAGAAGGCCTCCTCCCAAAGGACCTGACAAGGATACATAAGCCCAGAGTTTGACATAGCACCTCTTCCCAACGTTCACTATCATCATAATCACCTTTTGTTCAAAGCCAATTCTGATGAGGGGGCAATTATGAACATTTAATTTTACACCTGATTATTTAGCCGCAACTTGACACCTACAAAGAATAGTGCGCTACGCAAAGCCAACACGGCGAGGAAGTAGGGGGCAGTGCCCTCAGAGCTAAAAATGGACTTTCAGTCACATTAGTATGAGGATACTTAATTTTCAAACACTAGCACTTTTCCTACCCTAACTGGACCTTCTATATCAGATAATATTTTTTCAAACTGACTGGATCTTTTCTCAAACTGAATGTTTAATTATTCTAAAATTAATTTCAAACCTATCGACACTGACTGATTAATTTTTTGAGCTCTGTAACACCTAAAAATTGATCCAGAAGTCTCAAAACCTAGCTAGCAGAAAAGTAAGTTTCTAGCCTGTATGCCCACTGAGGCGTTGTTCAATGTCGGCCTCTTTGCCCTGCTTGTAGTCCCAAAATATCCCCAACCTAATTTTTCAGCTCTTTTTAGCCCTATCCCTCATGGTCTTTTCACATTTTTACTACCTAAACTACCCTCAACCCCATTGCCTATAAATAGGCCTCCCATTTCCTTTTTTCTCTTCATCTTTTGAATTAGTTTTGATGGTTATCTACTAATTTTTCTCTTCTTCTCCCTCCAACCACTCTCTAATTAATTAATTAATCTTTTTAATTAATTAATTATCTCACTCTGACCAAGTTAATTAATCTTTTTAATTAACTAAATTTTTTTAAATTAAAATTAATCACTCAATTAATTAATTAGTTAATTAATCTTTTTAATTAATTAATTAATCACTTTTTTCCAAAATCAAATTAATCCTTTTTCTCAATCCACCTTTCATCCAAATTAATTAATTAATCTTTTTAATTAATTAATCATCAATCCATCCATTTTATCACATTAATTAGTTAATTAATCAGTTTAATTAATTAATTAATATCCTAATCAATCCAATCACATGGTCCCAATAAAAAGGAATTTCAGTTTAGTAAAATCCTCAGCTTGTCAAAAGTAAAGGTATTAACCTTTTTCCTCACTCTCAAAACACCTAAACCAAAATCAATCTGATCAACTCCTAAACCCCTCCACTTAATCATGGAACGAATTACGTGAGTTTTGATCCCTATTCAATGGGGTATGTAGGCACGTTTGGCATCTAAGTCCAAACCTCAAATCCAAATCTTTATCAATCTCTTTTTTCCTTTTTAATTTGTGGATATTTTATTTTAATTTTTTCCTTACACTCATGTCCTATTCATGCATCTTATTTACAATTATCATCTTATAATATTTGTCATTCATGAAATCAATTTTTCAAAGTCAAATTAAACTTAAGAGACAAATTTTGATTATTTAAAACCAAAAATCTAGTCCCTGAGCTCAACCTGGTTCGAGGCTAGTGATTTTATCCATGGGCAAATTAAAGTAAAAAATTAATAAATTAGAGTCAAATTCCGTTTTTCCTTAATTTTCCCATTTAAAAATAAATTAGGGTGGCGACTCCTAAAATCATTTTGAAAATCAACCAATCCAAACTCGAGGGTTCCATCTTGAGTCTAAACCCAAATGAGCATCTCGATTCCCTTTACCAGATCGGGCCGGTGCTCGGGCAAGGCCTCACAAGTACGATTTATCCTTTCAGACACACCATTTAACTATGGCATTCTAAAAGGAGTTAATTGTGATATAATGCCATGTTTTTTAAGGAAATCTTTAAACTCAGTACTTAGGTATTCATCTCCTCGATATGATCCTAGGATTTTAATACCTTTTTCCATTTGTTTCTCAACTTCACTTTTGAATTCTTTGAACTTTTCAAAGGATTCATATTTATAGTTCATTAAATATACATATCCTAACCTTGAAAGGTCATTTGCAAATGTAATGAAATATAAATATCCATCCTTTGCCATTTCACTAAATGGACCACATACATTATTATGTATAAGTTCCAAAACTTCTTTAGCTCTTTCATTTTGTCCAATAAAAGGTGACTTAGTCATCTTGCCTTAGATATAAGACTCATAAATTGAAGTAGGTTCACCACCCAAAGGGTTAAGGATCCCTATTTTCTCCAATTTTGATATCCGATCATACGTAGTATGACCTAGACTAAAATGCCACATATGTTTTGAATTAGGAGTTAATTTTATCATGGCATTTATATTACTTATGATTGGAGTTGTATTATTATTACCATTATCTAAATAATAAAGGCCATCAAATACATAACCCATACCAATGATTTTATTACAATAATAGATAATACAAACATCTTTCTTAAGTTAGAGTTCATAACCTATACTAGTCATACTAGTTATAGAAATGATGTTCTTATAGGCATTAGGAATGTACGAAACATCTTTTAATAATAATACATAATAAAAAGGATCAATGGAAGTCGATCCAATGGCTTTGGCTGTAATATTTGCTCCATTTTCGAGCTTTAGGATCACTTCCCCTTTTTCCAAGCTTCTAGTGCTTGCCATTTCCTATATAGAAGTACAAATATGAGAACTTACACCACTATCAAGTATCCAAGCCTTTGATGAACCATGTGAAATATTGGAAATCGAACAATTAAAAGACATACCTTCAGAAGGCTTGCCCTTCCCTTTGTTCTTTTTATTGCCCTTCAAGGATTCCAAATACTTTAGGCAATTTCTTCTCCAATGTCCATCTTGGTCATAATGGAAACATGAAACTACCATCTGAAGCTGCCTTTGTGGACTTGTCTTTGCTTACTCCACCACTTGGCTTAAGTTTGGAGTCTTTCTTTTTGCTTTTCTTCTCGGTAGTCTTACTACTAGAAGAAGCAACTAGAGCAACCTCCTTACCTTTGCCTCTGATAGAATTTTATGTAGTCATAAGACTATTATTTAATTTGTCAAGAGTGCATTCCATCTTATTCATATAAAAGTTCATAATGAAATTAGAGAAGGAATCAAGTAGGGATTATAGGATCAAATTTGTTTGAAGGTTGGAATCCATAGTGAAATTTAAATTCTCCAATTGCTCAATGAGCTTGATCATCTTATGAACATTTGGCCCAACCTTCTCTTCCTTTTGTATCTTGGTTTGAAACAACTGCTTTGATATCTCATATCTAGTAGTTCTACTTACTTCTCTATATAACTCATGCAAATGGATAAGAATGTCCCTAGCCTAAACATAATTTTAATGTTACTTATGAAAATCATATGACATAAAAGCCAACATGATACACTTTGCCAAAATATGATCCTCTTTCCACCTCTTTAAGGTAGCATGTTCCTCAGCTGAGGCCCCTTTAAGTAAGGTTCCAGGAACATCAGAATCAAGTACATAAGCAATCCTTTTGTAAGTAAGGACCAATTTAAGGTTATGATACTAGTCTATAAAGTTAGGTCCTGTGAGTTTGTTATTAGTAAGTATGCTTGCGATGGGACAGGATTCGCTCATTTTAACATAATATTGTAGAAAATAAAAAGATTATTAATGTTATGTAAAAAGTAACTTCGATAATGATTTGGTCTTTAATCATAATTGTCCTCCTATTAACTTTGTGATTCCTACACTTCTAAGTAGGAAACGATAGTGGGTGATTGAATTCTTATAAGACTATTAAATACTCTCAGATACATATTGTCATTATTGAGAATTTGATATCTAATAAGTGAACCTTTGTTCATCACAACTCTTTATGAGGCTCAGTCAATATGGTTTCTAATGTTTTTGACCTTAGATATATGTTATCATTATTGGTCATACATATTAGTTAAGTCAAACCCATTGAACCAACAAGTATAGAGAATTCAACATTGCAAGGCTCAGGTACTCTTTGCCATTATTGCCAAGCTATGTATCTCATAATTGCAACATCACATGCTATCCAATAACTTTATAGAAATTATTGTTCCAATGGAGAACCATGACTTAATATTTCATTTAGAAGATTTTCAGACATTAATTTTATGTCTCAGTTTGCACATTATTCATATTAGCATACATACATGTGTAATATATATCACATATATATCAGTAAAAGAATAATGTAAACATAGGTTTAATCATGGATTACTATGAGCTCAATTCCTAGCCATAAGGAATGAGCTAAAATTTACATTAATCAAATTACAAACATGACATTACAATAATTGAATCTTTATACTCCCACTAGGCATTTTGATAGGTTTAACCTCTTCTTATTCTTGTATCTCTATATCACCATATGTACATATGTATCCTTGGCATACCCATATGAGAATTACAATAACAAAAGAGCTCATAAGGCTCAATGAATTTAATTAAAACCTAAATAAGTGGTTGACCTTTAATTATAGAAAAGAAAACATACATTATGATTTCTTAGTCCATGATAAACCATTCATACCTTTCAAACAAACAACAAACATAAAAACAACAATTGCAATTATCGATATGTTGTTCAATTTTAGAACATTTCTAAAACACTTTGCATATCATATATTCTGGGTTTTTATAACTTAAAATCATATTTAAAGTCATAAAATTCTTTTGATTGAAATTATAGTCCACAACAATTTTGAAAATAAAAAAGTTGGGAAAAAGAAACAGTGGAAATCACGACTTATTGTGGCCGTGATATAGGTTTGTGGGCATGATCCTGGATGTGATCATTTTCATGATCGCGACTCAGCTATAACGAAAAACAATTCTAATTTTAGAAATAAGTCGGTTGTAGCACATTTATAGGCACGACTCAGTAAGGGTGATCGCAACAAAGATTTTGGAAGTGCTAAAGCTGATTTATGGTGTGAAATGGATGTAGTGGTCGCGATTCTTGGATTTGTCAACATAACATTTATGCCAAAACTTTTTCCAACTCAATTTCAATCAACACAAAAACACCCATAGAAACATAAATAATGGTTTTAAACAGAAATTAGGTGGCTCTGATACCAATTAAAGGAGTATTAGGCACAAATTAAGTGGAAGCAATGTGGTGGGTGAAATTTTAAACAATTTAAAATTTCACTTTCACCCAAATGAGTCCAATAATCATTCAAGTAATCTACTAATTAGTGTGTAAAACATATAAGAATCAAAAAAGATCAAGTGGTGATCAAATTACCTCTTGAAGCCTATGAACTTAATTCTTCTTCCCTCTCTAAAAGCTCCCTAAATGTTGAGCCTTTAGATTGTCCACACCAAGCTCCACCTCAACTTTGATTTATTTAGATGTTCTTAATTCTCTCCCTTGGTAGCCCAATTGAATACTAGATCTTTTAACACAAATCTTTAGTAATTTAATTTCTTCTAATTGTTATGGATATATCTTTTCAATATAAGAAACTTTCGTTCTTTCATAAAGAATAAAGAACAAGAAATGAAGAAGAAGAAATTTGAAGAACACTTCTTCTTTTTCCTTTTCTCTCAAGACTTAGTTGCTAAGTTTTCCTTAAAAAAGATGTGCATTAAACCTCTCAAATTATAAACAACATCATTTCCTTTGTATAGCCAACAACTATGTTGAACATTAGGGGATAAATGAGATATTTAAATTGCTTTATGCTTTAGGGTTAAATAGAAAAGACCATATTATCCTTTAGGGTTTTATGATAATTTCAATTAAACCTTAAATAGTTAAAAGATCATTTTGACCTTGGTAGACTTTCTCTAACCCCTAAACTCATCAAATGGGCCTTAGGGTTATAGAAATTCTTTAACCCCTAAATTGCCTCTCTCCATTTCTAAAATGGGCTTGGGCTATTTAGGGTTTTGTCCAAAGCTCAAAATTAATTCTTTTAACTCATCCATAGTTTTTATTAATTTAATCCTTCTCATTTATATCATATATAAATTATGTTTTAATTGATAAGAAATCATTTTGGATTTAAACTTCAAGACATGCAAGCATCTTTGTAAATTTAATTACAAGTTCAATCCTTTTACCATTAATCAATTAATTAAACACTTTAATTAATTATAATGGTAAACCTTTTATTCTTAGAAGGTGAATACTTTTGGGTGTGTTACTTTCTAGGTTCATGTCTAATTAGTAATGGGATTGAGAAAGCACTTTTCTCTACTAATGTGAAATCCCTATTTCACTCTTTGTCCCATAAGTCATGAGTGATGCCTAGCATTGCATATTATGACTACCTAATTAGAATGAATATAAGTGTTTAATTACTTAGTCATTTCATGAACCATTGATCATAATTAACGTACACTAAAATCACTTCATTATGAAATCCCAATCTTAGCTAGGGTCATGGATTTGTTAAACCCTAATATACTTCAATCATATGTCTATATCTCGATTTTAATTCTTGATAAAATTGATTCCTACTAGAAACCCTTCTTAGTGAATCTTTACTACCTTGGCCAAGGATTTGATTATCAAGAATAATCAAATAACATAGGATTTCTTCCTTATTTATTCAAGTCAATGAATTATCTCTTAGCGATCACTTACCTCTATACATAACTAGTTATAACTATCACATACCATATATCAATACTTGAATAGCATTAGTATGTAAGTAGTGATAAATTCTAACTACCAATGAATGAGATACAGTATCCCTTAAGTCAAAAGACTATATGTAAAATTATGACCTAGATGATGATTTATTGACTAGCAATAAAACTCCATGTAATCATCATCTAACATCACAGTTCAACTATTCATTAATAAATATCCACATGTTTATATTGACAACATTTGTCAAATAGTATGATGCTCACTATCTCTATAATCGTAAGTATCACCTACTTATTATATATTATAAATAGAGATGGTGGTCTTCCAGAATTAATGATGCCCAGTCATTAATACTATGACCAAGAACATTTTAAAGTATTTGTTTAAAAGCAATTTACCATCCATATTATTAACACTTAAGAATAGATCCTCTTTTAAAAAATACTTATGGACTTCAAATATACATTTAATACAATGGAATAATTTCATTTATAAACATATATGTTTATTGCCATTTAGGGATAATGTTTTACATTTATATAACTTATACATAGCTCTAGGGCATACACTCTAACACACTACTGCTAGTCGAGTCAACGCTGCATGGTTTAGGCCAGGGATGGTGTGAACCCTTATTTCAGCACCTCTAAAATTAATTTTGAATTCTTCAAAAGCCATCAAAATATTCTTGGCACAATCTGAAGCCTTTCCTACCCTAACTGGACCTTCTGTATTAGATAGTATTTTTTCGAAACTGATCGGATTCTTTCCCAGACTGATTGCTTAAATGTTTTAAAATTAATTTCGAACTTATCGACACTGACCGATAATTTTTCTGAGCTTTAAACCTCCTAAAAACTTACTCAGAAGCCTAAAAAATGGACAAAAAATAGCTGGAAAAGCATGCCCAAAATTGATGCGGATCTGCATCAGGGGTAGTGCAAATCTATGTCTTTGGCAGCACGGATCGTGGTGGTGACGAGGCCAGCCGCCCCGCTCTTGGCGCGAATCCTCGCCCTAGCTAGCTGAAATGACCAAAACGCCCTTTTTTGATTTTTTTTTTAGTATTTTTTAGCCCTATCCTTTTTGTCTTTTCACATTTTCACTTCCCAAATCACCTTCACGCTAATTTTCCTATAAATAGCCCTTCCATTTTCTCATTTCAAACACACCTTGAGTTAGAGTTGATAGCTATCCTCTAATTCCTCTCTTCTTTTCCCTCCAACCACTCTCTAACTAATTAATTAATCTTCTTAATTAATTAATTATCTCACCCTAACCAAGTTAATTAATCTTTTTAATTAACTAAAACTCTTTTTTAATTAAAATTAATCACTCAATTAATTAATTAATTAATCCTTTTAATTAATTAATTAATCACTTTTCAAAATCAAATTAATCATTTTTTCTTAATCTGCCCTTTATCCAAATTAATTAATTAATCTTTTTAATTAATTAATCCATCCATCCTTTTTCATCATATTAATTAGTTAATTAATTGTTTTAATTAATTAATTAATATTCTAATCAATCCAATCACCCAGTCCTGATAAAATAGAATTTCGGTCCGGTAAAACCCTTTGTCTACCAAAAGCCAAGGTATCAGCCTTTTCCTCTCAAATCCAAATCAAATCAATCAATTAAATCAACCTCTAAACCCTTTCACTTAATCATGGAACAAACTATATGAGTTTTGATCCCCATTTAATGGGGTATGTAGGCACGTTTGGAATCTAAATCCAAACCTCAAATCCAAATCCTAATCAATTTCCTTTCCCTTTTTTAATTAATATAATTTGTGGATGTTTCTTTTTATTTCTTTCATTGCACTCATACCATATTCATGCATTATAATTGTCATATAATATTTGTTATCTATGAAATTAATTTTCAAAGTCAAATTAAACTTAAAAGTCAAATCGTGATTATTTAACCAAAAACCTAGTCTCTGAGCTTAACTTGGTTTGAGGCTAATAATTTTATTCTTGGGTAAATTAATTAACTAAAATTAATGAATTGGACTCATAATTTGGTTTTTCCTTAATTTCTCCATTTAAAATAAATTAGGGTAGCGACTCCCAAAATTATTTTCAAAATCAACCAAATTCGAATTCGAGAGTTTCATCGTGAGTCTAAACCTGAATGAGCATCCTGGTTCCCTCTAGTAGATTAGGCCAGTGCTTAGGCGAGGCCTCACAGCTGGCAACTCCATTAGGGATTAGTTGCCACCTTTTTTTAATAAAAAGGAAAATAAGACGATTACTATTTGGTTAAGGAAAAATTTTTCCAAAATAATCTCTATTTGGCTCATTAAGTATAATTTGACTTTCATGCATCACTTTGCATAATAAAGGCTCTTTGCCCAACCTCAGCTTTAGAAAAAATTTTTGATGGTGAGTAGCATTGGTTTGACAACTCTCTGAGTATATCGAGAGATAGCAAAAGCATTCCACCTCGTGATGAATCCCCAATCATTTTGGTGGTGTAAAGAGCAATCAGTACTGTTGAACCCATGCAAGGCTCCTTGCCTCACATGTGGTTAGGTATATCGATGCTCTAGTGGGACGGGGACCCTTAATCAAACCACCCTTCATCCTTATGCATGTAGTCACCCTAGCGTTGACTCTAGGTTCCATGTACCATAATAATTGAGACACCCATAAATATGCCCATGAAATCTTTTTGGTATGCATCATGACATTACCATAATAAGAGAAGCTCGACAAAGTAAATCCTCAAAACCTTAAATTGGTGGTTCGTTACCCCAAATACCCCTTGCACTCACCTTGTCAACATGTAAACTTGGTGACCAACCTTGTACAGGGAATCTTTTTCCTAACACACCTTCACATTCATGCCATTTTTCTTTCACAATTATGTTTTCTTACCCATTTTTCTATCTATTTTCTATTTCAAGGTACCAATGGCTTTTTCGACCAAGATGTGATGAGCACCTTTTTTGCCAACCTCCTTAAGAAACAAAAGGAGACTTTCCAAGCTACACTCACCAATGCCTTTAAGACCTAAGCAGACACTTTCATCCATGCCCTCAATGCTTAATTCACCACTTTCACTAGTGCTCTAAACTCGTAATGCTAATCCATCAGCAATAAGGTCAAGGGAATGACTAATGCACTATCACTCGCCCTCTTGCTCATGTTGAGCCTGCATTTGCCCAAGCCAGGACTAGCCATGTGATAAGTGTTTAATTAACTACATTTTACCCCTTGTTCTTAATGTATTTTATCCTTAAATTGAGTTTGATTTGTTTGTTTAGTGTCTTTCCATAGTTCTTTTATGTTTTTAGGAGCCATGGATCAATTTGTCAAGAAAATATGAAGCCAAGGAGCGAAAACGAAAGAATACAGGCAAAGGATTGAAGCTCATCTCTGGGACACGGCTGTGTCACTAACCGTGTAATTAAGGGCCAATTCTAATCTATCCAGTAGCTTCACACGGCCTAAGCCACAGCTGTGGCACACAACCACAATGTTGACATGTTTAGAGACACGGCCATGTCCTTGGCCATGTCATGGACCCAGAAATGCACCTATATAGAGAAGCTGATGCAGAAAACTAGAGAGAGTTGCCACAGAGCAAAAAATGGAGATCTAAGGGTTAGTTAAGACCTAGAGTCACGGGAGAGGCTTGAAGGCTAGAGATATTAAGGATTTAATCAAATCAAAGACCAAGATCCAAGTGGATGTGGAAGATTAAAGAGAAGATTTCGAAGAACATCTTCAAGATCTATTTGAGATTTCTTCCTCTTTTATTTTATGCATCTTTGTTCTTTAATTTTAGTATGAACTAATTCTATTTGTAATGAACCCTAGTTTTGATTATATATATTGAAGGATTTAAACTTTAATGAATTCATCTTTGGTTGTTTTATTTTCATGATAAATCTTATTATTCTAATTAGCAATTGCTAGCTTGTTGATTGGATATTGTTTCTATATTGGACGAGTAGAGACACCCTGATATAGATAGATCACCCATGGAAATAGAGAGTTGATTGGGATGCTAGAGATAGATATATAAGACTCTTTGGGCTTTAACTCCTTGATGTTAATGCTATTCCTATTTGATCTTGGATGAGAAGAGATTCCTTCCAATTTACCTAGGAATTAGGGACTAGATCGCTTGAGAGAGGTTCTAGACTAATCTCATAAGGGTCCAACTCAATTCATTATTTGATATGCATGAGAAACTAGGGGGATTCATATCTAGATTAGCTTTACCTAGATTATTTCATCAATATCATTTACTTGCTTTATTAGGTTAGCTTAGTTTATTTAGCTTAGTTTAATTAATCTTTAATTTAATTAACCAGACAATAGTTTAAGTTTGCACTAGTACTTATGAACTATCCTTATGGAGACGATACTCATACTCACTATTTTATTGCTTAATAACTACCTATGCACTTGCAGTTTGTTAGTGTGCATTTTGACACATCAAGTTTTTGTAGCATTGCCAGGGATAGTTTTATAATATTAGCAATATTAATAGATATTATTGATCTAGTTTTTATTTTAGTATTTTTTTTGTTTTTGCTTTACTTGTTTTATTTGCAGCTGTTTTATTTATTTTTTCTATTTTCTATTTTTGTTTTGTTTTAAGTTTGTGTTTCTAGAAAAAAAAAAAAGAAAAAAGATTTTTTCTCTATGGCTGATTGGAACTATCAAGACTAGAATTCTTACCCAAATTCAGAATGGAGATACTAGGAAAATCAGTATCACGATCTTGGATACATCTATCACACTTATTTCCTAGAGGAATATGCATGGGAAGCATTAAAAGAGAAGTTATCCCTTGAGTTTGCATTAGAAAGATTCATTGAATCTATAGAGAATTGGGTCGAGGAAGTGGACAAAAGAAACAATGAATTAGAAGCTAGCTTCCTAACTTAATTTGAAGTGGACACTACATTAGAGGATGCTGAGCATGCACAAGAGGAGTATAAATTGGAAGAGATGCTTGTCGCATTAGTGGATGCTACAAAGAAAAGATTCTAGAGCATCGAGACAGCTCTAGAACACCAACATACCTCTCTTCACAATTTGGAAAATTTCATTAGGTAGATTTTGAAATTGCTAAGTGAGAGATCTAAAGGCAATTTACCCAATGATACCAAAGCCATTCTAAAAGAGCAACAAAAGACCACTGCCATCAATTGGTTTTGGGATGATGAAAATGAAGAAGACAAGAATGGTTAGGCAAATTTGGGAATGCTACACAAAGAAGTTGATGAGGATGGTTGGTTAAGTGAGCAACCCCAAATTGATCCATGTTATGACATGGTTGGAATGCATTCAAGTGTTGAAGAATTCTCTTTTGATGATAGTGAATTGTGTGAGAACATGGAAAGGGAAATTATGGATATAGAGAGTAATGAAAACTGCATCTCCCCTATCATTCCATCTCTCCCACCTTATCAAGAGAATAGAAATAACCTACTCATAACCCCAATATCCACCCTTCCTATACCCTAAATTCCATTAAATGAACAACTAGCCACAAATGATATTACACCCTTGCCACCTTTTTCTAAGTGTGTATTTGTCAGAAAATCAAGTATGTGGCCAGTATTTGTGGTCTTTAAATTTTCTTTGGGAAGAGAAATTTGTTTTATGGAGCTGTTGAAGCTAAAGGTTAGTGAATTTAGGTGGGGCATCTTGAAAATGCAAGAGGTGGCTGACATTGGTAACGTTCATGCTCTTTTTGGTGCCAAAGATGAAATTTCTACATCTAGTCCATGGGTAAGATTATTTGACGATGGTTCTGAACTTGGCAAGCATATGTTTGCATAAAATGGGGAGCCAAAAATATTTGTTGCTAAAAGAAGGCTATGCAAAGGCCAAAACCTTTGCATACTCTTCTTTATCTTAATTTATGGAGGTAGACAACATAAGGACACCTCTTTACCATTGGTGGAGGATGAATTACAATAACATCCAGCTAATACGACATTAAAGAAGTGTTGAATAGGAGGCAACCCATTGATGGTTTCTGCTTTTATTTTTTATTATTTCTCTTTTCTTTTTATTTTATTTTTGTTTTATTTTGTTTTACATTGAATGGATCTTATCTAGGTTGTAGTTCGATTGTTCTCTGTGCAGAAATATTGATCATGGCAAACTCTCACTGGAAGGAACATTGCCAAAGTTTTATGTGGGACATCATTCAAGGCAGTTAATTCTCTCTTTTACTTTTTCATTTTAATTGTTTATAACACATTGGGGATAATTTGTTACTTAAGTATGGGGGAGAGTTGTTTTATTGTGCCCTATCTTTTTTTGAATCTTGTGATTGAGTGAATTGAGTTATAGCAATAGTTTGGTTTGAAATTAACTCTCTCTCTAGTGATAAATTGGTCTAATTTTGCTATGACAATGACTTGTTGCAGTGTGGATTGAATGTGGTGGTCATGATTAGGCAATTAAATTTTTGCAATGTTTTTTTGCCTGAAATTTGAAACTTTAGTTTCACTTTTTGAGCCTATTTTATTCCATTCTTACTTTTGTTCTAGTTTAGTAGAAATGCTTAATACCTTAGGTAGCTTAACTATTTTTCTTGAAAAAAAAAGACAAAAAAACATAAGTATATAAAAAAAAGATTATGCAAAAGAGCTTTGAAAATGTTTACATATTCCGCTATTCTTGACTCTTTTTAAACAAAAGGGGTTGAGAATATGAATAGTGCTAGTAGCCATTTGAATGTGTGATTCTAGTTAAGTAACGAGGGGCTAGCATCATAAGTGTTTGCATTCATGTAAAAAGGGTACGATGACAATTCAAACAAGTTGGGCTCCTTAGTTAATTAAAAAGAAAACATGAATTGAAATGCATTGTCAATGAAAAGTCAAGTGAGTAGTCAAGCACCTAAGGGAAAAATCCTTATAAATCTACTTTTCTTTAACTTTTGTCTCTGTGGAATTATTTGCTCAAACTTGTAACTTTAGAATTTAGGTTTCAGGTTTTTGAGATTTGTTATAGAGATTTCTTGATTTGGCTACCATGTTTGAGCCTTGCTAATTTCAAATTGTTGTAAATCTTTTTGAATTTCTTTGACTAGAGAGGGTGGGTTTTATTTCTTACTATTGTTATGATTAATTTGCTTGAGGACAAGCAAATACCCAAGTATGGGGGAATTTGATAAGTGTTCAATTAACTACATTTTACCCCTTGTTCTTAATGTATTTTTTCCTTAAATTGAGTTTGATTTGTTCATTTAGTGTCTTTCCAAAGTTTTTTATTTTTTTAGGAGCTGTGGATCAATTTATCAAGAAACTATGAAGCTAAGGAGCTAAAACGAAAGAAAACGGGCAAAGGATTGAAGCTCATCTCTGCGACACAACTAGAGACATGGCCATGTCATTGACCATGTAATTAAGGGCCAATTCCAATCTATCTAGTAGCTTCACACAGCCTGAGCCACAGCCATGGCACGCAGCCATAACGTCGACATGTCCAGAGACATTGCTGTGTCCCTGGTAGTGTCATGAACCCAAAAATGCACCTATATAAAGAAGCTGATTTAGAAAACTAGAAAGAGCCACCACAGAGAAAAAAATGGAGATCTAAGGGTTGGCTAAGCCCTATAATCACTGAAGAGGATTGAAGGCTAGAGATATTAAGGATTTAATCAAATTAAAGACTAAGATCCAAGTGGATGTGGAAGATTGAAGAGAAGATTTCAAAGAACATCTTCAACATCTGTTTGAGATTTCTTCCTCTTTTATTTTCTGCATCTTTGTTCTTCAATTTTAGTATGAACTAATTCTATTTGTAATAAACCCTAGTTTTGATTGTATAGATTAAAAGATTTAAACTTTAATCAATTCATCTTAGGTTGTTTTATTTTCATGAAAATCTTATTATTCTAATTAGCAATTGCTATCTTGTTGATTGGATATTATTTCTATATTGGATGAGTAGAGATACCCTGATATAGATAGATCACCTATGGAAATAGAGAGTTGATTAGGATGCTAGAGATAGATCTATAAGACTCTTTGGGCTTTAACTCTTTGATGTTAATGTTGTTCCTATTTGATCTTAGATGAGAAGAGATTCCTTCCAATTTACCTGGGAATTAGGGACTAGATCACTTGAGAGAGATTCTAGACTAATCTTGTGGGGGTCTAACTCAATTTATTGTTTGATATGCATAAGAAACTTGGGGGATTCATATCTAGATTAGCTTTGCCTAGATTATTTCATAATCTCATTTACTTGCTTTCTTAGGTTAGCTTAGTTATTTAGCTTAGTTTAATTAATCTTCAATTTGATCAACTAGATAATAGTTTAAGTTTGTGCTAGTACTTATAAACTATCTTTATAGAGATGATACTCATACTCACTACTTTATTACTTGATAACAACCTATGCACTTGTAGTTTGTTAGTGTGCATTTCAGCAAATCACCATGCCCCTACTTTTACTTCTCCCATTATCGATCTCATTGATAATAGAAAAGGACCTGAGACTCTAACCTTTTATGCCATAGACTTGAATGCAACCATTCCCTCTCCCACTATGAATCCTTTTCAAAGTGGAGATTTCTCTAGCTTTCCCAAAGCTAAGAAATTGATGGAGAAAATTGAGGCTATGGAGAGAACACTCAAGAACTTCCAAAAGCATGAAGACATGATAGATGTCGACTCCTTAGCTCTCTTCCCAAATGCACGGGGTTCCAGCAAAATTTAAAATGCCAATCGTGGACAAGTTTAATGGCACCATGTGTCCTAAAACTCACCTCAAAATGTATGTGGGTGCCATAAGACCCTTTAGTGTGGATGATGAGCTCCTTGCTCAGTTATTCCAACAATCATTGATCGGAGCTACTGTTAAGTGGTTATTAGATTTGGACCAAAATCATAAGAAAACTTGGGATGACATCTACAATGCTTTTGTTAAGCAATACCATTATAACATTGAGGTGGATGTCACTCGCTGAGATCTAAAAACCACTAAGCAATGACAAAGAGAGTCCTTCACTGTGTTCCTTATAAGGTAGAGGGTGAAAGCAGCATAAATGGTGAATTGTCCATCTGAAGTAGAGAAAATTAACATCATCATTAAGAACCTCCTTCCCTAATATCAAGCTCATCTACAAATGTAGTACCTCCCTAGGTTTAAAGCTCTCATTGTCACTGCCATGAAAATTGAGCATTTGATCCAATCAGGACAAGTCAAGGATCAGTCCTCTAGATCGAGGTATCACAAGAACACTAACTACACCACCAATACAACCTAAAGAGAGAGGGAGGTAATTGTTATGTCCTATCACCAGCCAATGAAGTTTGAAATAAGGAGGACTTTCTCTAAGCTGGGCATGCCCCTCAGCGTCATTTATAAGAAAGCCTTTGAGGCTAAAATGGCTAAGCCCTTAAAATCACGATCTCTTCCAAAACCTTTGCCCAAAGGTTATAATGCTACTAAGCACTGCGATTATCATCAAGGACTGAGGCACAAAACTGATCCATGCAAGGCTTTGAAGCATAAAATTTAAGACCTCATTAATAGAGGTGACACCATTGCTCCTAGACCTAAAGTTTGCAACACCATCAATCCTTTTCTAAACCATCGAGCTCACTTGACCATTTCAAGCTTCACCTAATGATTGGCACTTTGAGAAGAGTGCTAATGATGTTGTGCCTCTATCTAAGTCTTTCAAGTCTATGTCTGAGTCACGTAAGCTTGAGTCTGAGTCTAAGTCTTTTGAGTTTGTTTTCTATTAAATTTTTCTTTAAATTTGAGTATGTTAGGTCTTCCCTTTTGGAATTTGTATTTTGCCTTCTAAGCTTATTCTTTAATGTACTCATGATGGGACTTTTATCAGTAATAACCTTAATTTTTTTGATTTGTTTTTAAATGGGAAATCTTAAAAAAAAAAAAGGGCAAAAAAAAAAAGAAGAGGGAATAAAAAAAATTGAAAAAGGCAAAAGGATTAATTAATTATGGCATAGAGAAAAGAATAAAAATCCCATACGTTGCATTTGTATAGTAGTAGTGGAAAAGCTCATAACCTATTTTGTACAAGACAAAGACGGGATACGGATGCTCCAAGCATCATAGTTTACAAGATCATGACCTATAAGAAGCCTGCCGAGGAGAAGCTGTAGAGAATAAAGACAAAATAAATCAAAATGTATCATGACCAGCCGAATGCCATTGATGAAAAGAGAATCAATGCTCTATACAAAATTCAGGGTTATCAATAAAGACTAGTCGAGCACTTTAACTGGGAGGTGAGAGACAAGGATTCGCAGGAAGGAAATCTAGTTTTGGGAAAAATCCAAGCCCTTATTCATGATCCAAGAAGAAGTTCAAATTAAACTAGGCTAGATAGTATATGCTTAAGAAGATCCTATCTAATAGAGGCACCATCTTCATGGACGTAGACGGAAGTGAACTCTCCCATCTTGGCAACCCGGATCAGTGAAAGGATACATCATCCAAACATGACATTTACATTTCATTTCTATTTTTCAAGCATATGTAATCAGAACTATGTGGACCTGATTATCTTTAAAAGAAATTACCGATAAAAAAGTGATATAAGGAATATGTAGACAGCTCATCTCAAGTGCGGTCCAAATCATAATATAAAATATTTTGTTCGCATCACATTCTCATCTCTCTATGCCTAATACATCGTTCACTTAATTCTTTTGCCTAAACAAAAAAAAAAAAAAGAAGAAAAACAAAAAAGAATGCTTGCTAAGCTGAAAAGTCAAAAGGGCGGTTTAGGCAGAAATTAGAGCAAAAATAAAAGATGTCTCATTTAATGATGATCAAATTTTGCAAAATGCAAACCCATCATCATGATAAAAGGATAGCCCTTTCAATATCCTTTATAGCTTAACTTGTTTCGTATAATCTTGTCAACTTATAATTATTTTAAATAAAAAGCAAAAAAAGGGGGTCATGTATAAAGTTATTGTTTAGCCAATCCTCCTTTACCACCTGAGATGAAAATATCTCGTGTCCTCATCAGAATCAAATTCTACCATAATCTCTTCAAATGGGCATACCTTTCCTCCAGATCTCTGTAGCTCTTTCTACTGCAATAGTAGAGGCAACAATAAGAATCAGAACTGTTCACCATAGCAGTATTAAAAACCCTCTCTTGAGTATTAGTAGTTTGTGAACCCTCAAAATTATACCTCCAATCGATCGTCTTTCAGTTACGAACCTATAGAATTAAACCGAGCTCGAATCGAACTAAAACAGACCCGAAATGAACAAAAAATTAAGAAATAGGTTGAACCAGTTGGACAGCGTGCGCGAGGCACGCCGCCTCTCTGGGTGGCACACTGGCTGTGCCGCCTTATAGGCGATATGAAATGCATGCCGGCGCTACAGACAACACGTCTAATGTGCCATCGGACACCCGACGTGTCACCGGTGCCGCCCATGCCACCGATGCTGTCGTCCGTGCTGTCGATGCCCCCTCAGCAGCTTTATAAATAGAGCTTCCTTTAGGCTCATTTCACATAGATTCCAAGGCAAAAATTCTCTCTGATACTGATATACTTGTTGCTTTTGAGTTCTGTTTGAAATTTGATACAAAAGAGTTGTTGTTTCAATTTCAATTTCAATTTATATTCATTACGTTATTTTCGCTAATCTTTTGTTGTTAACATTCAGATTCCAAGGATTTTGAACCTAAGGTGGAGTTGAGATCCGGAGCTAAGCTCATTCCATTCATTCGAAAGACAAAAAAAGCAAAGGTATGATTCCTTTTATCTATTTTCAAAATTCTAAATTCAAATCTAGAATTCTCTTTAGGTCTAAAACAGAAAAGATCTAAAATTTATTAATTTAAAGATTAGAATTAAATTAATAAATAAACCAATACTTTTTTTAGAACCCCTCCTTCGCAAAAAGGAAGAACTGCGTGGGGTTTGATTCCTATTCGATAAGATACGCAGGCTGCCATTCTGAAAGGCATCAACTCCAAAATCTTTTTATTAACATTTTTCCCTTTTACTTTGATTTATTTATGTCAATCTTTTATTTCTGATTATGTGCTACTTTGGTTGAGGAATGTGTGCTTTTCCTAGTACCCATAAGGGCTAGAGGAAAGATCCTATTTATTTCAATTATTTTGATCTTGTAATAATTAAGTAGGATTTATTTTGCTTGTTTATCCATAATTGTCATTCCATTTTATCATATATATCTATTTCATGCATCATTATATTCCTATTCATGCATACACAAAAATTCTTTTTTTTTAAGAGTTATTTTACACTTTTAGCCAAACTAAAGAAAATATATTTCTCTCAATTGTGTAATTACCAAAACCTGATACCCAAGCCCTCCTTGGTCAGTCGCAGATTAGTGCATTTTCTGTTGGGATAAAAATAAAATATTTTTGGAGTCAATCAATTTGCATTTTCTTTAATTTTTCCAATTAAAATAAATAATTTGAAGTGGTGACTCACTTTCACAATTTCAAAATCACAAAAATAAATTTTCTGAACTCACAGTAAGTTCCAATTGTGGAGTTTCTCCCGATGAGCATTTTGATTCCTCGGCGGATCGGACCGATGCTCAGGTGAGGCCTCACATAGTTCTGAAACTGTTCCCAAAAATCCTCCTCTATAATTTAGAGGATGCAGTCCTCCTTTCTACTTTAACTACAGTAGTCCTTATCTGAATCACTACTGTAGTGTCATCCTGTCTCAATGCAGTTGCAAGCAACCATCCTATCTGGTCTCTGATCGAGTCTCAATAAAACATCTGCAAATTGAAAAGTAGGGGCCAAAACCCAAAAATAATCCATCAGCCACATTTCCAAGATAACCCAAAACCTAAAATAGACACCTATAAAGCACCCCCAACAGAAAGGGTAAGAATAGATAAAATTTTCTCACTTAGTCAATAACTGGCAAGACAGTTTATCTCTCTAAATCCTAAACAAAATAGTTAAGGCTCATTAGTATCTTTGCTAGCACAACTCTAACCATAAAATGCCTCTGTTCCATCTGCCACTATGGTATTACCCCAATTAATAGACTCATATCTGACACTCAAGTAGAAAATCAAGGCCTTCATCCTAAGCCTTTGTCCCCTTCATATCTCCTTGGTCACCAAGATCATGAAACTTTTCAAGCATAGTGGTTAAATTCACTTGACCATCATCAAGCGCCCTCTGGCCAGCAATATCTTAAGGCATGTCCAAAACTCTTGAAAAATATAGAAAATTTCAAACTCCTCGAGAATGGACATAGCTCCTTCTCAACATCACCAAAATAGAAACCTCAGGCTGCAGATCTCAAAAATCAAGCCCTTAGAAAAATCTCAATCCCTTCAAACTCCTTGTAAAGCCACCATGGCAATTATCCTATACCAATCTAACTTGAGTTTCTCAAACTTTGTAGAGTTTCTCAGTACACAAATACATGGCTCTCTGGATGCAAAAGTCACGTTAAAAAATTACATTTATAAAGTAAATGTGTGAATCCACCCTCAAGCATCTATGCAATCATCCATTATAGGAATCATCACAAATCATGCATGGCATTGAAGTTAAATAAAAGGTCTATGAATTCTGAAACATGTATATATCATTTGTGCACCAGCATCTATCATCTGCAATCATGCACCATCATGCATAAGTTGAGCCAATAGCCTCACTAACATCTCCTAAAGTTGACCAGTATTTCCTCAAAGCTGACTGACACCTCCTAAAGCTAACCATTGTCTCTTTGAGGCTAAATGATACCTTTCTAGATCTAATTAATGAAGTGTGACTTCCAGAGTTTCTTTACTCCTAACAAAGTTCCTTTGAGCCTTCCAAAAGGCCCAACCCCTCACATTCATATGCCTAAGTTTCTTTAGCGTAACCAAAATCTTATTAGAATCTCTTAAGTTGACACGCCATAAGCCAAGATGCTCCCTTTACCAATATCTTTTCAGAATATGTTGAGTCAACCCGCCATAAGCCGAGGCTCTCCCTTTACTAATATCTTTTCAAAATCTATTGAGCTGACTCGCCATCAACCGAGGCTCTCCTCTTATCAAAATCTTTTTAGAATTTGTCGAGCTGACTCGCCATAAGCTGAGGCTCTCCTCTTATCAAAATCTTTTCAGAATTTGTCGAGCTGACTTGCTATAAACTAAGGCTCTCCTCTTATTAAAATCTTATCATAATCTCTTAAGCCAACTCACCGTAGAACGAGGCTCTCCCTTTATCAAAATTTTGTCAGGACCTCTCGAGCCGACTCACCACTAGTTAAGGCTCTCCTTTCACTAAATTATCTTGTCCAAAATTCTCTTCCACCCATAAATGTTTGGAAATGGTCGACTAGACATCCATATGTTCTTTTTTCCATCTCTTTTATCCAAATCCATCAATTGTAGCCATAAATGTCTAGAAATGAACACCTAAACATCTATATGGTTCCATTTTCCACATCTTTTATCCAAATCCATTAATTCACCCAAAAATATCTAGCCACTAGCTTAGATATCTGTTTGGTCCATTTTCTCACTTACATTCATCAGCTGCACTTTCCTTCTATAAATGTTTAAGAACGATTGCTTAAACATCCATGTAGTTCTTTTTACCATCTTCCTTTTTCAGCCATGTCTCCTACCCAAATATATCCAAGCACTAACATAGACATCACTTTGGTTCCTTATACCATCCCTCTCTTGGAATCACTATCATCAGAATTCAGATTTTCCCAAATCATCTTAACCTCCAACATTAAGGCCAGACAGATAGCCTTGATTGAGATTTACCCATATCATATTTACCTCTAACATTAGGGTTAAACAGATAGCCTTAATTGAAATTCACCAAGACCATTCTCACATCCAACGTCAAGGTTAGACCGATAGCCATTGATAGAACCTCATTTATCCTAGAGGGCCTCCTCCCAAAGGACCTAACAAGAACACACAAGCCTAGAGTGTAAATGGCACCTCTTCCCAACATTCACTATCATCAAAATTACCTTTTGTTCAAAGCCAATTTTGATAAGGGCCAGCTGTGAACCCTTATTTCAGCATCTCCAAAATTAATTTTGAATTCTTAAAAACTGACCAAAGTATTCTTGGCACAATATGATGCCTTTCCTACCTTGACCGGACCTTCTATATCAGACAATATTTTTTCAAAACTGACAAGATTTTCTCTCAGTCTAACTGTGCAAATGTTTTAAAATTAATTTTAAACTTATCGACAGTGACCGATAAGTTTTCTAAGCTTTGAAACTCTCAAAAACTCACCCAAAAGCCTAAAAAATAGACTGAAAAACTAGCTAAAAAAGTGTGCCATAAACTGATGCAGCTCCATGTCAGGAGCAGTACGGATTTGGGCCACCCAAGTGTAGTTGTCACATCACTCTAATATGGCCAGCCACTCACGCCACCCTGGCCGGTTTAAATGCCCAAAATGCCCTTTTCTAATTTTTTTTAGTATGTTTTAGCCCTAAACATTTTGTCTTTTAACATTTTCACTTCCCAAATCACCCTCACCTCATTTTCCTATAAATAACCCTTCCATTTCCTCATTTGAAACACACCTTGAGTTAGAGTTGATAGCTATCCTGTAATTTCTCTCTTCTTCTCCCTCCAACCACTCTCTAATTAATTAATTAATCTTTTTAATTAATTAATTATCTCACCCTAACCAAGTCAATTAATTTTTTTAAATTAACTAAATCTCTTTTTTAAATTAAAATTAATCACTCAATTAATTAATTAGTCATTTTAATTAATTAATTAATCACTTTTCAAAATCAAATTAATCATTTTTTCTTAATCCGCCCTTCATCTAAATTAATTAATTATTTTTTTTAATTAATTAATCCAACCATCCTTTTCATCATATTAATTAGTTATTTAGTCATTTTAATTAATTAATTAATCTCCCAATCAATCCAATTACCCTGTCTCGATAAAACAGAACTTCGATCTAGTAAAACCCTTTGTCCACCAAAAGCCAAGGTATCAGTCTTTTTCTCTCAAACCCAAATCAAATCAATCAATCAAATTAACCCCTAAACCCTTCCACTTAATTGTGGAATGAACTACGTGGGTTTTGATCCCTATTCAATAAGGGTATGTAGGCACGTTTGAAATTAAAATCCAAAGCTCAAATCCAAATCCCAATCAATCTCCTTTCCCCTTTTTAATTATTGTAATTTGTGAATGTTTCATTTTAATTCTCTCATTACACTCATACCATGTTTATGCATTATAATTGTCATATAATATTTATTATCCATGAAATTAATTTTCAAAGTCAAATTAAACTTAAGAGCCAAATCATGATTATTTAACCAAAAACCTAGTCCCCAAGCTCAACTTGGTTTGAGGCTAGTGATTTTATCTTTGGGTAAATTAATTAACTAAAATTAATGAATTGGAGTCACAATTGGGTTTTTCCTTAATTTTCATATTTAAAAATAAATTTGGATGGCGACTCCTAAAATCATTTTCAAAATCAACCAAATTCGATCACAAGGGTTCCATCATGAGTCTAAACTCGAATGAGCATCTCAGTTCCCTCCAGCGGATCGGGCTGGTGCTTAGCGAGGCCTTACAGATGGTTACAGCCCTATATTTGGACTAAGAGAGCTAGGTACAGGGGGTAAGCTCCCTATATTGAGGTTTAATATGGTTCTTATGAACTGTATCCCATCCTTGTCTTATTTTGTGATTTCTTTATCTTAGTAGCATAAGCATTAATAACATGATTATAAGGCACCATGTTAGTATATTGTTTAGTATCATTCATTAAGTTGAGACGCTCACCCCTGTCTCCTTATTTTTCTCAAGGTTGCAAAGTGAGTAGTATGTGTAATTTATTCTTAATGAGTTTTTTGCTTTCTTCATTGGTAGTTTATTAGTCTATATACTTTATTTATTATGGCATTTATCTTGATCTAGATTTCTATAATTACAGTAATTTCTAGGATTGTATTTCGTATTTTCTTAATCTATATTTTAAACCATACTATTATAATATCTTATTAGTTAGTAGATGTTATGTCATAGATGTGATGATTATATCAGTAACACATTGTATTTATGATGTGATATTATTTTGTTATTAGTGGGGCCTCAATCATTGTGCTATGTTTATGTTATCTGATTTCTGAATGATTGCCTATTGATGTGATGGGTCAGGCTGACTATGGGCACTGGAGGCATTTAGCTTTCCCATGCCCTAGTGCTAGTCACATGCCTTAAAGTTGAGTCATGACAAAGTTGGTATTAAAGCGTTAGGTTTATTTTCCTTGGGAACTATAATTGCGGAGCATAGGATTTCAGCACGTCTTTCTATGTTTCATATGCTTCTAGTTTCTATGGTATCAGGACTTCCTATTTATGTATACTCTATATATGATTATATTATGTCCATTAAGAACTGCCTTTCTCTACTTGATATTTCACATTGTTTCTATTCAATAATATGAATACTCGAGCTAGGCAAGTAGCAGCTAAAGCAGAGTAGGTTGCTTTAGAGGAAGAGGGCTCAATAGACCTAGCGACACCATTGCCTCAATGTTGGGGAAACATTGGTAGACTCTACAGGAGGCACCTATAGGGTGGATGCCATGATGGCTAAATTTCAAAGAATGATGGAGGAAGTAACTGGACCTAATCAAGTGGCTAGTTCATCTACTATTTCTCTTAAAAGGTTTCTAAAGTATCACCCTCCTACTTTTTCTTGTGTCAAAAAAGAAGCACATGAGTTCTTATATAATAGCAGAGAGATTTGTTTGGATTTAGGTTGTTTAGATAGCAGATCTGTATACTTTACAAGCCTAAGATTAGAGGGGCCTGCAAGAACCAGGTACCAGGATTATATCAGAGGGGCAGCACATCAGATGACTTGGGAAGAGTTTACTGGAGAGTTTTTAGCCCGATTTGTCCCTCCTAGATTTGTACATTAAAAGATGACTAAATTAGAAATTTTGAAGAAAAGTGACCAGACCTCTATGCTAATTTCACTTATCAGTTCTTAAAGTTATGCAAGTTTGTACCTGCTGCAATACTAGATGAAGAAACTAAGAAGTTTCAATATGTCAAAGCTTTATGTGATAAATTTTCATTTCCTCTAAATGGGCATTGGGGTCATCCTTTTAATCAACTGGTTGATAATGCCCATGACATTGAGCTAGCTATTATAGAGAGTAAGAGGAGAACCAAGGGATTTCGCAAATAGGAGGGTCAGGGTACCTTCGAGTTTACTCATATGGGTGGCAAATTTGACATGGATCCTGTTCCACTGCTCTGGAAGGTTCTTATCGACATAGAGGTAGAAGCAAAACTAAAGCATGACATAGGCATCGTAAAGGTTTTAGTGGTAGTAGAAGTGGCTATGGTTTTAGTGGATTAGGATCTATTTCTAGCACTACAGTTTGTGCTAGGTGTTGTAGAGCCCATCAGGGGTAGTGTATGTAGGGTTCTGGCATCTATTTTGGGTTTGCCTAGAGAGTTTTTGCCCTGGGTTTTCCTTAGGGATCTATAGCTCGTATGGTACAGCCAATACATACTTCTGTTCCCACTCAGTCTGGAGGGTGATTCACTAGCCATTAGGGCTGTGGTTTTAGTGGTAGAGGTAGAGTATAGAATTGGAACATGAGCTTAGGAAATGTAATAAGAAGTCAGAGTCAAGGTCCGGCTAAGGTTTTCACTCTCACACATCAGGATGCCCAGGCTTCTAATGTAGTAGTTGTAGGTACTATTTCTATTTGTTCCTTAGAAGCTCAGGTGTTACTAGATCCATGTGCTACACACTCCTTTATGTCCCTTAGTTTCACAATCAAACTTGATATAATGCATGCTAGTCTTGAGTACCCATTGTCGATTGCCACTCTTATGAGTGATTCCTTGTGGGTAGATACAATTTTTCTAGTGTGTCTAGTTCTGGTTGAGAGTAGGATCCTTCCTGCTAATTTGATTCTATTAGATGTGATGGAGTTTGATGTAACATTGGGTATAGATTAGTTATCAACCCACTACACTACCCTTAATTGCCATAGTAAGGAAGTTATTTTTCTTATACTCAATGATACGGAGTTTTACTTCAGAGGAGATAGAAGTGTGGTCCCTTCTAATCTTTTGTTAGCCATTAGTATAAGGAAGATGTTGCATTGTGGCTATTAAGGTTAACTGGCTTTGGTTAGAGATGTGTCTAAAGAAGCTGGAAATATAAGGGATATGCTAATGGTAAATAAATTTCTTGATGTGTTTCTTAAAAGTTTCTAGGCTTACCTCCTGAGTGAGAGATTGAGTTTTGTATTGATGTAGTGCCTAGGAAAAATCCCATATTTATGCCACCTTATAGTATGGCACTTGCAGAACTCAAGGAACTCGAAGAAGAACTATAAGATCTTTTGGACAAGGGATTCATTCAACTAAGTACTTTGCTTTGGGGCGCTTCAGTATTATTTGTAAAGAAGAAGGATGGATCAATGTGTCTTTGTATCTATTATAGACAGTTGATTAAGTTGACAGTGAAGAACAAGTATCCTCTTCCTCAGATTGATGATATGTTTGATCAACTTTAGGGTGCTAAATTTTTTCCAAAATCAACCTCCGCTCAAGATACCATCAACTAAGGTATTGAAAGGAAGATATTCCAAAAGTGGCATTTTGGACTCGGTATGGTCATTATGAGTTTTTGGTGAAGTCCTTTGGACTCTCTAATGCACCTGCCACCTTTATGGATTTAATGAATCTGGTGTTTAAGCCATCTTAGATCATTTTGTCATTGTGTTTATTGATGAAATTCTAGTGTATTAAAAGACTCCAGAAGAGCATGCTCAACATTTGAGGATGGTTTTGCAGACCTTGAGGAATCATCAGTTATATGCTAAGTTTTCCAAATGCAAATTTTGGTTAGATAGCATAACCTTTTTAGGGCATATGGTCAGTAAAGATGGAATTACGGTGGACCCCATAAAGTGGAAGCTATCACAAACTGGCTAAGGCCTACCACAGTTATAGAAGTTTGCAGTTTCCTAGGTTTAGCAGCCTATTATTGCTGCTTTGTTTAAAATTTCTTGAAGATTGCAGCCCCTTTAACCTGATTAACTCAGAAGAATGTTAAATTTTAGTGGACCGAGGCT
>CANTUT010000081.1:0-132500 GCA_947687605.1 Reutealis trisperma | reverse complement strand
AAAAACTAAATTTTCTTACTTTTTGCACTTTCCGTCTATTACAGTAATATGTAAAAACATGGTTTGAACCAATATTTTTTATGTAATCAAAACAAAAATCATTTTAGAATGCAATGATATAGGAATTGGCTCATAGATAAATCCATATGCATGAAAATTTCCAACTTTAGGTTCTAGGTTGAAAAATCATGAGTTTTCTTGTTTCTGGTATTTTCTGGTCCTTACAGCAATATGTAAACATGTGATTTAAACCATTATTTTCCATTCAATCACAACAATTATTAGTTTAGAACACTAATACACACCAATCTGCAGCCATGGAATTCTCATGCATGAAAATTCCAAGTTTAGGGTTTAGAGTGAAAATCATGAGTATTCTAGCTTTCTAGTGTTTTCCGATCATTACAGTAATATGTAAAAATATGATCTAATTCAATATTTTTCATCTAAACCCATCAAAAATCAGTTTAGAATTCAATGATATAGAAATCAAAATGTTTATGCATGAAAATTTCAATTTTGAGTTGTAGGATTCACCTTTGGAAAAATCGCGTAGAAAGATTTGTGTTTTCAATAGAGAATTAGATTTCTCTTTCAAAAACTCACCCAAACTGAATTAAATCTGCAAAAATCAGTAAATACCCAGTTCAAATTAATTTTCTCATAATTTAATTCATAGAAATCAGATAAAGAATTGAAAGAGAATGAAAACTTATGATTACGGTCAAGAAATCGCAAAATTGAAGGTGTTTTGAGAATTTCGATAGAGAGAACTATTTTGAGAGAATTTTTTTTTATGAAAATACTAGAATAATAGAATGTGGCTTTTGGAAACCCGAGAGCTGGCCGAAATTTGATATTTAAGTATAGGATTTGGACAATTTCCAAGATTACCCTTAATGAGCTAGATTAAGAGGGTTTTTGGGTAGTAGGTTTTAGGTATTTGTGCTTTTTTATTTAATTTAGGGGCTGATTATAGGTAATTAAAAATAAAATATTTTTTTATTATTTTCTATAACATTTCCCCCAAAATATTTATTTAAAAATTATTTTAAAATACTCATAAAATTATTTTATGCTTAAAAATTGTCTTTATGCATGAAAATTCATTTTATTTAAAATAAATTATTTTATGCTTATGCACTTCATGTAAATTATTTATTTCACAATAATAACTCTTATTATGTATATTAAAATTAATTTAACATGCCACATACTCATTGATCACATAGCACATAAATTTCCATAAAGCACACACTTCACTTTAGTAGTTCTAAATCAAGCAAATTGTCACGAAAATTTGTAGAGTAGATGTGGGTTGTTACAACATTGCTATTAGACATCCAAATTTTCTAAATCCCAAACCAACCAATCTCTAAAAAAAAAAAAAAAAAAAGGGTGAGCTGCACAACGCACCAGGTTTGTGCTGATTCGCATCTCTCTGGCTCGGTGGCCTCGCCAATCTAAAGTTTATTAGTGCAGAACTAATGTGGATTAGTGCCTTCTGACGGGGATTTTTAACCCCCTTTCTGCACCCATGGTCAGCCCTTTTTACACTAAAATGACCCTTTTGCCCCTTTTAACCTAATTTTTAACCCCTTTTTAGCTCTATCCTTTTGGTTTTTTCATTTTTTCAATTCCTAAACTACTCTCACCCACTTTTACTATAAATACTCCCCTCCACTTCTCATTTCTCTTTACCCCTTGAGTTAAAGTTGATAGCTATCCTCTAATTACTTTCTTCTTCTTCCTCCAACCACTCTCCAATTAATTAATTAATCTTTTTAATTAACTAATTATTCACCCTAACTAAGTTAATTAATCTTTTTAAGTAATTAAAACTCTTTTTTAATTAAAATTAATTAATTAAATAATCTTTTTAATTAATTAATTAATCACCTTTTCAAATTCAAATTAATTATTTTCCTTAATCCACCCTTCATCCAAATTAATTAATTAATCCATCCATCTTTTTTATCATATTAATTAGTTAATTAATCATTTCAATTAATTAATTAATTAATCTCCAAATCAATCTAATCACTCAATCCCGATAAAATATAATTTTAGTCTGGTAAAACTCTCCGCTCGCCAAAAACAAAGTTATCAGCCCTTTTCTCTCACCCACAAATCCAAATCAAATCAATTAATCTAATCAACACCTAAACCCCTCCACTTAATTGTGGAACAAACTACGTGGGTTTTGATCCTCACTAAGCTTAAAATTAAGTCTTTGATTTACTCCAAATCAATTTTCAATTTAATCTTTCTCATTTGTATCATATACAAAATAAGATTTAATTGAATAAAAACCTTTATAGATTAAACATTAGGACATGCTAGGGTCCTTGTATATTTAATACATGTTTAATCATTTTACCATTAATCGATTAAACACTTTAATTAATTATTATATAAACCTTTTACACTTGGAAGGTGATCACTATTGGGTGTGTGACTTTCTAGGTTCATGTCTAATTAATAATGGGAATGAGAAAACATTTTTCTCTACTAATGTGAAATCCCCACTTCACAATTAGTCCCATAAGTCGTGAGGGACAGCTAGCATTCCATGTCATGACTACCTAATTAGAAATGAATGTTTATAGTTGATAACTTTAAACATCATATGGACCATCGATCATAAATCATCATGCACTAGAATCCCTTCATTAAAGATCCCAGTCTCAGCTAGGGTAATAGTTTATGTCAAACCCTAATGTGCCTCGATTCTATATCCTTATCTCAGTTCTAATTCTTGATAATATTAGATTCCTACTAGAAACACTTTCTAGTGGATCTGTCTGTCCTGGCCAGGAGCTTTAGTTATCAAGAATGACCAGATAGCATATGATCTTAACCTTGTTTACTCGAGGTAATGAATTCTATCTTGGAGATCATTTATCTCCATACATAACAAATTAGAACTATCACATGCCATATATCCATACATGAATAATATGTTTATGTAAGCAGTAATAAATTCTAACAACCTATGTATGAGATATAGTATATCTCAAGTCAAAGGATTATATGCACTATTATGACCTAGATGATAAATAATTGACAAGTAGTAAAACCCCATATTGTTATCATCTAACTTCACAATTTGACTATTCATCCTATGAATATCCACATGTTTGTATCGATATCACATGTCAAGCAGCATGAGACTTACTGCCTCTATAATCATCTATATCACATACTGGTTATAGAAAATAAATAGAGGTAATGGTCTTCTAGAATTAATGATACCTAGTCATTAATCCTATGACCATGAACATATTTAAAATATTTGTGTAAGAGCGATCTGTCTCCAATATTCTCAACACTTGAGAATAGATCCTCTTACAAATACTTAAGAACTATATTGAATAATATGAAGCCTTTTTCACATTATGAATATATTATCATGCCAATGGGAATTAAAATCTATTATTACATAACTATTATATGGCGCCTAGGGTACATACTGCTATCAATCTCCCACTTGCACTAGAGCCATTCTGCTTAGTATCAGAAAGTCATCTTCTTAAGATGAAGTTTAACTATTACTAACTTTTGACTTTAGTCAATGGATTAACCAAGTTAATGGTTAACATTATTTTCTGCAAGGTTAGAATGCCCTATTCTAACAATTGATTTGATAATGCCCTTTCAAAATATTCTAGATTTCAGTGTGAGATTCGAGTTCCCTTGCCATAATCTAAGGCTCTAATATTATCACAACAGAGAGATACTCGTGATGTACTGGAGAAACTCTTAAAACAGTTCATAACTGCTGAATTCAAAACAATTTCTTATTTGCAACATCCTATATAGCAAATTTGGCTTTCATAATGAAGTTTGTAATAATAATTTGCTTAGAACTTTTCTAGCAAATTATTTCTTCATTATAGTTAATAACAATCCCAATGATAGACTTTCTATCATTTTTTGTAGTAACATTCTTCATTTGTCAAAATTAAATCTTAAATACTTCTCAAGTACTTTAGAATAATTTTGATTTTATATTTTTAATAATTTAATCCTAGATAGGATTAGAATCTGTTAGTCATACTAACAAAATTCTTAATGTCCAGCTCATTATACAACTCTTGTATAATTTAGATTTCCTATAGTCATACTATAAGGAATCCATGCCATACTTTCTTTAGGTATCTAGGGAATCAACCCTCAAAAAGTGGATATCGAAATTGTAGGAAATAGAACTTTTTGAATTAGCATGTTAAACTTTTCAACATCTTTTCCAAATATTGACTTAGACATATTTAACATTTTCTTCAATCTATCCTTATAGATTTGAATTAACAAGAATGTAAATATTTATCTCAAGTCTAAATGAAGAAAGTAATGGTCAAACCATTCTACAAATGCAAATATATTAATACTTTTACAAACTAATGTGTTATCCATGTACAAAACCTGAAAGTGAGGATACTCCCACTATCCTTTTGCATAGTAAGAACTCATTTTGCAATGATATAACTCATTGCATACTTTGGAATTTTTCTTAAGACTCTAAAGCCTTTAGATTTATTCTATGATTATATTTTCTTTTCTAGAGAAAGAAAACTAGTATTGACATCTATATGTCAAGCTCATAATCATTATGCATTGCTATATCATATATAGCTATAATAGAATCATCTCATAATTTGCTTCATCATGAATGTACAACTTTTGTGCATTCATATAAAGTAAATTATATTTTTCTTAAGATTAGATATTTTACTATCTCATGATTCACTTCATCATGAATATACAACTATTGTGTATTCATATAAAGAAATCATATCTTATAGAAAACTTAGATATTCTACTAAACCTTTTAGCAGCTTATAAGGATAAAACATTTAGTTAGTTTTAGACTTTTCATAGGGTTTATCAAATTTTACTTTGATCATTTTATTGGATATTATTGGATGACATTCACCTAATCATTCTATCTTTATCAAAATGTCACTTTCCTGAATAAACATTTTATCAAGAATTAACATCTTTGCTAACAACTCTTTATTATGCAAAAGATAGAAATATTATCCTAAACCACCTTTAGGATACCCAACAAACCTTATCTTAATTAGAATTATCTTCTAATTGTCTAACTTCAGCTTATCAAATAAGCTAGATATCTCAATTCAAATTATGAGTAAGAATTTTAATATCTATCCATATCATATCATATATGAGTTAGGATTAGATAGACTTTGGAGAAAATTCTATTTAAGAATATTATGCTTTTATTCGTAAATTTCCAAAAGGAAATGAAGAAAAACTTTCATAGTTCATCATCTATTACAACATATCATATACATTGTAATTTATTCTTTTAAGAATTATGATTATATGCCAATTTTATATTTAGGAAATTCCTAAAAAATTGGTAATTGAGTTCTCCCTACTTCGATCAAATCAAAGGGTTATGATACTCTTTCTCATTTTGTATGAAATATCCTTAATATTTATTTTCCTTTTCATCTTGAATTTCTTGAACGTTTCAATAATTCAAATGAACAATTCATTTTATTTACCTTTTTCCAAATGAGTCAATATCACATATTTGGTAAATCAATAAATTAGGAAAAACTCCCACTAACCATTTCACAAATGGTATTGATGCATTTATATGCATAAATTCTAAAACTTCTTCAATTTCTATTCTTTTGTCCAACAAAAGGCGATTTAGTTGTTTTGTATTAGATACTAGACTTCTAAGTTGAAACAAGTTCACATCCTGACGGGTAGCGACACATATTATCCAACTAAGTTGTCTTATCTTCAACTAAACAAAATAATCTAAAAAATCATAGTGGTTGTATATTAGAGTTCTTTATGGCATTATCATAAAAGCACTTGGAGTTGTTTTGTTATTATTAACTTAATAATAATACATCAACCATATAATTCATACTCTTAAGTTTATTACCATAATAAACCATGCAAACATTTTTCTAGTAATGGAATTCACAATTCTTTAAAGTTACAAAATAATATAGCTTAAGTATGAAATACATACATGATTTACAAAACATGATTTTAAAATCATCATTAAGTACATACTAGACATACAAAATATGATTTCTAAAATCATCATGAAGTATTCTAAAAGATCTTTGGAAATAAACACTTTGCCCTTTAGAGTTTTCAAAATTACTTCATTTAACTCCATGCTTCTATTGCTTACTCTAATCATGCTTATGGCACAGAAGCACCTATATCATGAATCCTAGCAACAAATGAACTATATGAATCATTGGAATATAGTAATAAGAGATAGATTTACCTTCATAAGGTTTATCCTTCTCTTAGTCCTTTTAGTATTCACAATACTTAAAACAATTACTTTTCCAATATTCATAATATTGACAATAGAAACATTTTCTTTCGTTAACTATAGCAATATCTATGGACTTGTCCCTTGCAATTTTCCTTTTAGGATTTATAATAAAAACTTTTTCTATTACCTTAAAGTGCATTTTCCATCTAATGGAAATTTGGAATGACTTTGAAGAATTAAACTATTTGAAAATTATTATTCATCAAAACATCTAGACTCTCTAGTTGTTTGATGAATTTAATCATCACATGAAAATAATTCCAAATCAAGTTTAATTAAAAATTAATAAGACATAAAAGAGGTTTCTCACAATTCAAATTCTTTCATAAAGAATACTAGATAAAAAAATAGAAGAACAAGAAATTAAAGATGAAACATTTTCTTCTTTGATTTCTTTTCTCTAATTTCTTATTCTAGTTGAATAGTAAGAATGAGAACAAGAATAAAAAATATGGAGAAGATAAAGAAAAATAAAGTTATGAAGATCAAGAAGAAACACTTTCTTCCTTTCTTCCTTTATAATTTCTTTTCCTTTCCTTTTTCTTTCTTTTCTTTTCCTTTTTCTTTCTTTATAATTTTCTTCATATTCAAACAAAATAACTACCTTAATATCTCATATTAATCAGTGTATTTATACTCATCATACAACTCTTGCAGATGATGCATAGAAATATGCTATCTTTACATAGGAATTATATATATATATATGGAAAGTATAGTTATACAAATAATTCTAAAATCAAGTCAAAACTAAGAAAGGAATTGCACAGCTAATGCAAATAAAGTAAAATAGCTATTTATCCTATTGATTACTGCAGATACATTTGACATCCCCCCTCAAATTGATGCAAGCTGATTAAGAAGCATCAATTTGCCAACTAGAAATTGATGTCTTGGTCAAGGGAAAGCCTTAGTGAAGACATCAGCTATTTGAAGATCTATAGATTTATGAGAAATAGTAATTATTTTCTCATCATAAGCCTCATGAATATAATGACAATCAACCTCAATATGCTTGGTGCGCTCATGAAAGACTGGATTGGTAGCAATCTGAATCACACTAGTGTTGTTAGTGTAAAGAGCAGGTTTATTCTAAAAAAAACAAGCTCTCCTAACAATCCACAAAGCCAAACAATCTTAAAGCAAGCACAGGACATAACATGGTACTCAGACTTAGGAGAGGACTTGGAGGCTTGAATTTGTTTCTTACTTTTCCATGAAATAAGTGCATTACAAAGAAACATAACAGGCATAAACTAGTGAGTTATTGATGATTATTCACATAACCTACCCAATTAGAATCATTATAAGCCACCAATTAAATTTATGATGCAATGGGAAAGTAAAGACCATGATTAGATGTACCACTTAGATATCTAATTGTTGCCCAATATTCATAAAGGGGGATGAATTGGTGGGAAATTAAAAATTTAAACTAAAGAAACTAGAGAAGAAAAGAGATGTCACAAAAGATTTATAGTGGTTCGAATTATAACTAATCCTACATCCAATCCCCAACCTTAATTGGGTGTTTCACTATCTATGGAATTTTAAAGTTCACTGCCAACATAATGTTCAGGCTCGCACCAAACATTATAAGTGTTTTACCAAGGATCACAACCAAATCCTAACAAGTGTTTTGATAGGCTCATACTCATACCTACCCAAGAGTTTTGACAAGGTTCACTTTCAAACCCACATAGGTATTTTTTTAAGGCTTACGCTCAAACCTAAATAAGAGTTTTAAGAATGTCACATCCCAACTTTGGAGATATGACTGTCCTAGAACATAGGCAGACATAAGGTCACCCACGCCCGTAGAACCCACTTATACTTATACAAATAATGCCTAGCATTATACCAAAACCTCTTGCATTAACTTAAATAAACCTTTTTTTTTATTTTTTTCTTTAGAAAACCTTAAGTTGCGGAAGCATAGTTAAAATATACTTTAAATATAATCCATAAGAAAATAATATTTAGAATGCAATTAAAACCTCAAAAGATAACATTTCAAAATAAACATCCAAAAATAAATATTCCCAAAGTGTCTAAGGATATCTCTTTATAACATATTAAACTAATTATCTTGGACAAGGAATTCCCCAAGTGAAGTAGGATGTTTGAGCCATCACCTTGCCTCCTCACATTTGCTCACCTGGAACCACACAAAGAAAAAGGGATGAGATAGATGATCTTAATGAGTAAACAATATGGCACATACGACAACATATATCCCTTTTTTAAGAAAGGAAACCCATAGCTTATAACACATAGTTCATGATCTATAATTCATGAATCAGGTTGTAATTTAGCAAGGGTTCAATTTAACAAGTTTGCAAAAATCACACTTATAACACATAGAGAGTGGAGGCTATTGCTCTACCACTCGAACACATAAAGGAGAGGTGGCCTTAAACCAAATTCCAACTCCTACCACATAGAAGGCGTGAAGCTGATCAAGCCCCACGGCTAGAATCGCCCCTTTGTAGCTGAGGTGCATACACTATCCCTATCCATCTGGTTAAGACTATGTGCACAAGTTTTGATGATTACCTGCATCGGCAAGAAGACTTTTGCATAAAGGGTTAAAGGTACCATAGCTAGAGTTATTGGTAATCACATATAACAATAACATTTAGGACAATAATAACATGTTTTACAATAGTAATAGTAGTTTAACCTTTTAAACAAAAGATACAAGAATAGTGTATCTAAAGAAAGAATATAGGTAAGGTCATAAATCACAAAAGAATCATTATTGGATAAACAAAATGGTTTTTGGACCAATTGTCATTTGGCAATCCAAGCTTAACAAAAAGATCATTAAGTTCGTTTGAAATAGAAAATAACTTGGGTTTCAAGAATATCAAAGTACACATAACATGATATCATATATTTGTAACATAACATAATGTTACTCACACTTACAACATGAACATAGTGTTTACTCACACTTGTATAATGAATACAATGTTTACTCACCTTATGGTTCCTTCGCTCCTAATACACATAACCCTTTTGAATCTCTAAAACTCCTCAAGCTCTAACATAATATTTAATTCAATACTTAGTATTTATTTAATCATGATGCTATCCTATCCCATAACTACCCCATGCACATATAACATTCACGTACACTTAAAGTTGCACCTATAAGTGTACTTCATCATTTGCATATAACATGTTGACTTTAAAAGTCTTGTACACTTAGCCTTTATAGGCCCATATGAAACCACATTATAATACATGTCAATACCATTCTAAGTTCAACACAATATTATTATCTTAATATCAATTCATTTTAATAATCAACTTAGTACACTTAACACTTCCATATATGTCAACTTAACAAAGAACCTTTCAAGTGCCATGCTTATCTCTTATGACCAATTCATTCAATCAATCTCTTCATCAATTCAAGATAATTAATTCATTGTCAAGTTATCATACAACCTACTTTCATATTATCCAACCACATTTACATATTAATCACATTATAAGGTTAAGATACCTTAAGTATACCAAATTGCCTCTAGCCTTGTCCAAAGTCATTCCTTCAACCAACATGCAATTTAACCATTTATCATTCATTCATACATGTCAATAATCATTAAAATACACTATATAAAAATTATAGACATTGGGATAAAAATCGCAACAGTGGCTGAATACTCCATTAAAGAGAAAATCTGAATTTTCTTACTTTTTGCACTTTCCATCTATTATAGTAATATTTAGAAACATGGTTTGAACCAAGATTTTTCATAATCAAAATAAAAATCATTTTAGAACATAAACATGTAGGAATTGGCACATATATAAATCTATATGCATGAAAATTTCCAACTTTAGGTTTTAGGATGAAAAACCATGAGTTTTCTTGTTTCTGGTACTTTCCGGTCATTACAGCAAGATATAAACATGTGGTTTAAACCATTATTTTTCATTCAATCACAAAAAATATTAGTTTAGAACATCAATGTACACAAATCAGCATCCATGGATGCTTCTTATGCATGAAAATTCCAAGTTTAGCGTTTAGAGTGAAAATCATGAGTTTTCTAGCTTTCCGCGCTTTCCGTTGATTATAGAGATATGCAAACACATTATTTAAATCATTATTTCTTATCCAAACAAAACAAATATCATATTAGAATCCATCCATATACAAATCGGTAGCCACATGTATAAATAATTGTAGAATTTTCCAACTTCTAAGATCTAGCACAAAAACCTTGAATTCCTTTGTTTTCTGAAACTTTTTGGTCATTACAGTAATATGCATAAATATGATTTAATTCAATATTTTTCATTTAAACACATCAAAAATCAGTTTAGAATGCAATGATATGGAAATTGCCCTGCCCCTCCCCCTCCCCCTCCCCCTCCCCCCACCCCCCTCCCCTCCCCCCATTGGTATGGTTTATGCATAAAAATTTCAATTTTGAGTTACAAGATTCACCTTTGGAGAAATCGCATAGAGAGGTTGGTGCTTTCGGTAGAAAAGTTGATTGTTCTCTCAAGAAATCACTTAGCCCAAATTTTCTCAGTAAAAATCAGTAAATATTTAGTACAAAATAATTTTTCCAAGATTAGTTTCATAAAAATCAAATAGCAAATTGAAAAGAAAAGAAAAACTTACGATATGGTCGTAAAATTGCAAGTTTGAAAGGATTTTTATGAATTTCGGTAGAGAGAAATATTTTAAGAGAATTTTCTACCAAAATAATGAAACAACAAAATGGTGGCTGTTGGAATGAAGGGCTAGCCAAAATTTAGGTTAAATATTAGGGTTTTGGGTGAAATTTCCAATATTACCCTTAATGAGCCAGGTTATGAGTGTTTTAGTGTAGTGGGCTTTTGGGTATTTGGGCTTTTTTAATTAATTTGGGGTTGATTATAGGCAATTAAAAATAAAATATTTTTCTTATTACTTTCTATAAAATTTCCTCCAAAATATTTATTTAAAAATTATTTTAAAATACTCAAAATTATTTTTATGCTTAAAAATCGTCTTTTTGCATGAAAATTCATTTTACAAAAATTAAATTATTTCATGCTAATGCATTTTATTCAAATCATTTATTTCACAATAACAATTCATATTATGCATAATAAAATTAATTTAGTATGCCCTAAACTCATAAATCATGTCACACATGAATTTTCATATAGTCACACAATTTGTCATAATAACCCTAAATTCAAATAATTTGTCACTAAAACTCCTAGGATAGATGTAGGTTGTTACAAAGAAGGTTAACTCTAAAACCCAATAAGGGTTTTGAAAAGGCTAACTCTTGAACCCAATAAGAGTTTTCCTAAGGCTAACACTTAATCCTTGAGCATACAAAGCTCTTACAACAAATATAAAATGATTTAAGGCTCAAGAAATGAAACCATAAGAATTTGGCTACTTATAAAAATGTTGATCACTTATTGAAGGGCCTTTGGAGAGGTATTTATACCTTTCAACCTCCAAAAAGCCGTTATGAATAAGGTATGGGCCAAACCATTATATTTCTTACAATGTGCATAAATGCATTCTGATAAATAGTATTTCGTGGTTGCATTTATGAAATTTGAACTTCTATGATGGCTAGTGACATGTGGCATATGACCATTGGAAAGTTTTAATGTCACGATAGCAATTTCTGATTCGTGATCGCTTTTCTTTTTGCGCATTTGAAATTGCATTCGCGATTTACACCTTGAGCTCTATTGTATCATTTAGGAATTATGCATTTAATTAATTCGTGGTTATGATTAGAAGGTTTTCCTTCTAAATATTAGCTCTTTGAGGCTTATCTATTGAGCCTTATGTATCCTTTTTAATCCTTTTAGGATTAGAATGTTTATTGTGTGCTTTGACTCCATCGTCAATTACCTCAATGCTAGATATTTAAGGAGTAGATGTGTCACATCCCACTTTTGGGATATGATGGTCCTAGGGAATAGGTAAGCCTAAAGCCACTGAAAACCTGTAGAACCCATCTAACACTATAAACAAATGGTACAATTGTAGAGCACTGGCTGTACCTCCAACAACTCCCAAGATCCAAACCCTACAAGAAACTACACTCCCAATAATCTTCTCCCTTATATCCTCAACGTCTATGCCAATTCAAATCCTCCCAAAGCTTTCTCATACACACTAGCATACATTTATACATATCATTCCATATCATTGTCTTTAATTTCCATTATCAATTTGATACAATTAAAGGTTTTAAGCCAACCATAATTTTACACACGATATCATATTATTATTTTAAAGCTGCTAGGACCCCATGGAGCATCTAGATTATATACAAAGATTCATAACCTATATACATATATATAATATTTTAAAAATATTCTTCTTCACTTAACTTCAAGCCTCAAGTGAGGATAAGTACTTGAGCTCATTAAACAGACATCTACTTTCCTATAAAAAAAAAAAAGAGGGAAAATTGGGGTGAGTTGAATACTCAGTGAGTAAAAATTATACTATCATACTTGTGAGGCAGAGATTACAACTTGGGCTCACCAGAATGATAGGCATTGTAGGGAAAATAATATTTACAATACCACTTAGAATCATACTTGCGATGTATGACAATTTTCATGACACAACTTGTTAATGAAATGCACTTGCAAACATACATGAAGATCCATAAGCTTCCTTGCAAGCTTATTAAAGCAGAGGCTCCCTTGTCAAGCATGCTACTAGTTGGTATTCATACATAGGTCCTATGAAATGATACTTGATGTACTTGATGAACTTGATATTTGAATTACTTAATGAACTTGATGCATGAATCACATGATGCACTTGACACATGAATTACTTGATGCATGTAACACTAACATATAACATGTTAAGGGGTAAATGACATTTACACTTTAAAGAAAATTAAATATCAAAACAGGAATCAAGAATGTCATTGCCCATAACAATTTTAAGGATATCAATGAACTTTGAAGGTCAACAAGTAATAGAATTCATGGAAATAGTTCACAAGCATAATAGTTTAATAGTTACTCACCTTAGCTATATTGTTTTCCGTACACACTTATCCTTTGAATATAATCAACTACAATGTCCCCCAACCTCTTGATTTTCACCTCCTTTTTATCCGTCAGGCACCTCTACACAACTGACACATATATACTTTAAGTTTAATTTTCATATATAAACACGTCACAACATTGAAACTAAGAATCTGCTTATAGTTTCTTTCCTAACCCAGCCTCCTTTCTCCTACCATATCTCATCTTATCCTACTCCAATTCAATTGATTCTTGATACATTGGAAAGATAACATACAAAGGTACAACATACTAAAATTTTAGCTCATTCTGGATCTTACACAAAATTTGGTGTAATTTCAAATCCTGCCCTGCATTACTATTCTAGACAGACTGAACTATTCCCAATTTTTCTACTATAAATTCCTATTTCCTTAGTCAAATACTACACTTATTTCACCTAATTAAAATAGACATCCCAAAAATTATTTTATTTACCATTACCCAATTTTGTCTTTAAGGTCCTCAAAATTGGGCCCTAATCTTAGGCTGTAGACTGGACTTGGGTGCAGGGTCAGTCTTGGTTCAGGCTCAATATCTCCTACCGTATTTTGAATTTGGTCAAGAAATTTAATAAGCATATATTATACATAATTATCTACAACTTTCTAATTTTGTCCAACTTAATATTTTAAAAGAAACTAGTCTTATGAAAATTCTTACCTCAAATCTAATTTGCTTCCTTGAAAATTTGAATAACCAAATGCTTCCTCTCTCAAGGTGTTCTTGCTTTCTTTTTTTTTTTTCTTAAGAGTATTTCTTTTTTTTTTTTTTTGGAAAATGAAGAGAATGAATCGAAATATGAAAGTGTGAAGTGGTGTAACAATTTTATTCTTATCTAATAGGAAATGATGTTAACATGGGATTGGCTAAAATGATTTGCTTAAACAACTCGGCTACCTCCAAATTATAATTATCTTATTTTATTTTATTTTTTTTACAAATTAAATGTCAAAATTAATGATTATATATCTTCTCTAAATCTCAAAATTGCCATCTCTTAAGCTTAATTACCCTAAACCATCAAATTATTGTCTATTAATATTTTTAACTTAATTCTTAAGGATTGAAGACTATAATTAATTATTCTCTCATCTAATTCTCCTAAAGCAAAACTTGGAAAAAATTTGCAAAACTGAAATTTATCAATTTTGCATTTATCCTATTGATTTTCAGACTCGTATCCAATTTAGGTTTTGGGTTCCTAATTTTCTATTCTTTTCCTTAGTTTCTCCATTCTAATTAGTTTTGAACTATTCTCTGGTCTCTGATGACCTATGAACATTAGGGTGTTACAAGATGCTTTGATGAACAAAGTAGGGGAGGATATGGATGGAGATGCATTATCAAAACCAAGACCATGTTTCACAAGTGGTGGCATTGAGACATGAGAAAGGTATCTAATACTTCCTTCCCTTTGTGAAATTTAGAAATGAAAGATCTTAACTCCTCAACTTCCAACTTTAAATCATTATTTTCTTTATATAAAGAATTAATTAATGAGGCTTTTGAAGAAATCTCTTCCAATAAGTCTTTAAGACTAAAATTTGATGTTTATCAAAGTTAAAACAAGTTTTTCCAATTCTTTGAAATTCTTCTTAAGTTGTGAACATTTTTCTATATAAAATTTCATTTTAGAATTTTTGACATTTCAAGGTTGTAGCTTCCATAAGCTCATCCTAGTCATCCACATCATGTAAATTAACACAATCATCATCATCATAATAATGAGATGTAGAGTAAACAACATCATCATCCTTACTAGAGTGGGATGTGGAACATACCTCATTTGAAGAATCTTTCAAAGCTATGAAGTAAAGGTTAGCTACATCATTTTCCTCTCCATCACTTAAGGAGCCATCATTGCAAGTAGCCTTGAAGCCTTTCTTCTTTTCCTTGTCCCATTTCTTTTTCTTCTTATTCTTGGACAATCCAGTTTTAAATGTTCTTGCTTTTCACATCAAAAGCAAGTTACTTCATTTTTCTTTTTCTTCTTATTCTTAATAATTTCTTTCATCCTTCTTGTGATTATCGCCAATTCCTCCTCTTCATCACTCTCATTGGAGTCACTTAGTGGACTTTCACTACCATCATCTTTTTGTGTGGAGCATTTGAAAGCAATTTATTTCTTCTTCTCACATTGGACTTCTTCTTTCTCTACTGTCATTTCATAGGTGAGAAGCTTTCCAGTGAGCTCATCGGTAGGAAGCTTGCCAAGGTCTTCATTAGCTTCTTTGATACCTACTACTCTAGCTTCATAGTGCTTCTTTGGAATGGTTTTAAGGATCATATGGTTAACATCCTCTAAAGAATACATTTTACAAACTTCCTTAAGTTAGTGATAACTAGGATACACATCCAACTGTATGCAAGTTTTGATAACTAGGATGCAAACCAAATAGGCGATAACATGGTGACTCAAAACCTAAAACCTAAGATGGCAAATGATTAATTAGATATACAATAATGGACAATGCTTCTACCCAAAATTCAGAAGGAATAGAAGACTCTAAAAGTAAAGTCTAAACAACAACTAAGAGATGGCGATTCTTATGCTCCGCCATACCATTCCGTTAAGGTGTATAAGGGCAGGAACACTAAGAAATAATGCCTTTTTGCTACAAAAAGGTGTAGAAAGCATAGGACATATATTGACGACCTTTGTTTCTCAAAACTTTAGGAAAATTGGAAAATGGTGTCTTAAGGTAAGCAATAATGGTCTCAAAAATATGAAGTAACTCTCCCTTAGAACAAAGGAAATACACCTACATAAAATGACTATAATCATCAATGAATGTTATAAAAATATTTTCAATGGGCATGCGAAGCAACTGGTGTAATACCCCAGACATCACTATGGATAACATTAAAACATTTGGAAGCATAACAACCATATATAGGGAAAGGAAGAATTTACTTTTGCCATGTTTATAAAAAGTATATTTAATAAACAAGCCACAAGAAAAATATGTTCTTTATTATTGAGGAAACCATGATTAAATAAATGATGTAAAATTAGAGAATTGGATTACCAATCACTTATGCCAAATTTTACTTTGATTGTTTACAATACTATTAGACAAAAATAAATTGCTAGGAATAGAAAACTATAGAGGAAACAATCGCCCCACTTTAAATCCCATCGCGATCACCTTCTCTTAGACAATAATGTGGAGCCCAACATCCATGAGACAATGCAATGTAGAATACCTAGGACGAATCTATATTCAAGACAACTGTAATACCCAAGGTTTCCCTAACCTATTAGAGTTAGTAATGGAGGCACCATAATGTTCATGGCCTCCCTAGCACATCAAGAATCATAAGAACATCATAAGAAGCAAACCTTAAATGAATAATATGATAATGAGTGAAGAATGTAATTGATTTTGATAAACACTTTTATGATAAAATGAAAGTCAAATCGAGTTTAACTTAATGTGACTATGTTAATAAATTATTTGAAATGTGAATCTAAAGTACTAGTGAGTGAGCACTAGCATCTCCTAAATCATTAGGAGATAATAATGGTGACATGAAAAGTTCATTTTAATAAAAGTTTCAATGGTATAATAGAGGTCAAAGTTAGTTTGACCCAATGAGCTTATATACATACTTGAGCAATGTTATTGAAGGGCCAGTAAATGTGCATTATGATATGTATAGAATTTATCTAATAATGTCTAGAATGTGTAGTGATATTGGAAGGTAGAATTATATATATTAAAGTGAAAGGAATGAAATGGGAAATGTATTAAGTTATTGAACTTGAAATGTGTATGTATAGATTTGTTAATGGGCTTTTAGACTCAAAAGCCCAAGCCCATTGAATGGTCTGCCCATAAGGCCTATAAATGGATAAACTTAAGGCTTATAAATTGATAAACTAGAGTTAAGAATGGTTAACTAAGGTTGAGTTAGATGTTGGGAAATCTTGACACCATTTTTTTACTAAGTCAATTCCTTTTCCAACTTGAATTCTTAGTTCACCCACACCTAAGTCTACATTCATTTTGCTCTTTCCAAGCCATATAATGATGATCATCAACATTGTAGAGAAAATCCTAGCCCTCTAACTCAATCAAATCATAACCATCCATCAAGATTAAATCTTAGCCATTGGATTGAGCTTGATCAAATCTCCACCATCCAACCTATTATATATATGTATATATGCAAAATTTATGTTATGATCATCACTTTCCTATCTCTATACCAAAGTTCCATAACCACAAAAAAAGCTCTCTCTCTACACAATAGCAACAAGAACTTTAGCAAACCAAAGCTAACTAAGAGTCTAAATACAAGGATAAGGATGTTGTCAAAAAGTGCAAGGAGTATTACTAGCATCAGAGTTAAATGTAAATAGGAGCAAAGGAGTCCAAGGTGAGTACTTAATAATATAATATGACTTGTGTTATATTTTGAACCTTTGTTGTTCAAACCATAAACATTGAAATATTTCAATTCCTTAATGAGTATGAATTGTCTATCGAACAATGAGTCCATTGATATGATCCTTCTTGAAGACAATTGACTATTGTGAAACTTTCATGTTGAATACATAATGGGAATCATTGATCCCTTTATTGTAAACCCCATATGAATTCTCCTATTGAATGCCTATTGATAAGTAGAAATCTCCTTCTGAAGTGGGGTAATACATCGAACCATATGCACTTGGTATAAGCCTGCGGCTAGGGTAAGAGTACCCAACCTCTGTTAGGGGAGAATGCCTAATCGTAAGACTTAATAAGTCTTACATAATGTGATACATATGAGTGAGCAAGGCTTAGGTTGCCTCTCTTGAATTTATATGTGTGGAAAGCGTCCTATTCTCAAGAAAATGTTATATCTGCTAAAGAAATTATTTTCATATTAAATGAGAAATTGAGTCGTAATGATAATATTGATTGAAATCATTCCATTTCTATAAAGAACCCTTCTTGAAATTGGCCCTGGTACTCACCATACACATATATTGTATTATTATGTACTCACTAAGCTTTGTCTCACTCTTTAGTGGTTTAAATTTTTTAAGGAAGGTCAACGAGTCAGTTAGGTATATTCCAAGCTATATTCTCCTGCTTGGAAGATGCTCTGCTAAATTTAAGTGTGGTGATTCTTGACTATGAAGACTATTGTTTTAGAGCTCCATAGTAGTGGTAGGTTTAGTATAAAGACATTATCGAATTTATATGTGTTGTAAACTATATTATAATTATTGTTGCAATAATGTATGGAATAATGTACATTTGGCAAATGATAAGAAATGAAATTTTACAAGTTGTGTTTGTGAATGGTATTATATTAGGAAATGATAAACAAGTAATGGGTAACAAAGAAAGGTAATCAGGTTATGATCTTAGGATAAGGTCCCACATGATGAATGGCAAAGGGTTTATAGGTTAAGCAGGGTTTTGTGGGTTTAGGTGACTTTATATCTCCCTATACCCTAGGACCATTACAGCTTAATAAACGGGTAGTGACAACAACAATGCATTTCCCTTTTTATAAAATGGCCTAAAGTTGTTCACCATATGTGGTTCAATGGAGCCTAACATCCATAAGACAATGTGTGCATCTTTTGCCTCCTATGTATTGAGTTTATTAGTGTCTTTAGGAGTTGAAGATGTCCTATCAATAGGTGCCTACAATTCCTTTCCTTTCACAAACATCTTAAATTGAAACTCCTAACTAGGATAATTCTTCCCATTCAAATGGACAATAGAATTTTCTAGATTCATTATAAAATAAAAAGAACAAAAAAAAAAGAGCTTAAAATTGGGAATAAATCTCCAAATAACCTGAGAGGATTAAGAATCAAAGGTCTCCAAGTGTCCAGCAATGAAAAGCCCTAAAGAAATCTCTAAGATAGCACCACAATTGTGCTACTACAACCACTAGGAAGAACAAGAACCCAAAACTAGGTTAGACACCAACATCCTCAAGGATTAGAAACTGAGAGCCCCAAAGGTTAGAACCAAAAGCCCTAAGGGTCAAAAACCAAGAGCACCAAGATGTAGAACTAAAAAATAACAAATCTAGAAAATATATAAACTTTAGGGTTAGAACACAAGCTTTGATACCATATCAAATTAATTGAATGCCTCTCACTATTCTGAGAATTCCATTAAATAGAAATATGCTATCTTTACATGGAAACTATATATATACGAAGTATAACTATACACATTTATAGTTATACAAGTTAAAGCTAAAATCAAGGCAAAACTAAGAAAGGAAACATAATATATATAGCTAATGTAAATAAAGTAAGATAGTACTAATCATATTTACAATTGCATATCCGTTTAACAATAGCTACACTTCCTTTAAGCCTCTATTGTTTGCTAAGCTATTTCTTTGAAAGCTAACTATAAAGAAGTTGAGACTTACCCAGATGTTAGTAAATGCTAAGTTTCTAAAGATCACGTATGCACCAAATAAAGTGAGCTAGCTTCTACTTTGACTCATCATTTCAAGCTTTAGCTCCTAGGTATGGCTTTCTCTTCTAAATCATCTTAGATGTTGTTACTAGAAATAGTTATTGATCAATACCAGATGTTTCTTTTACCATTTTCACATGTATTTTGATTTTTGGATTAGAAACTGGCAATAATGCCCACTGTGTGCCTTGACTAAGATGAAATAAATCTTGGATATTGCTTTTATTATGCATAGGCCTTCTAGATTTTGAATTTGTCACATCCCACTTTTGGAATACTATGGTCCTAAGGCATGGGTAACCCTAAGGGGCACTAAAAACCTATAGAACTCATTTGTCACTATCAAATCCAATATGGCATCACGCAACTACTGCCCAAGATCTCAACTTCATTATGAAATTGCACTTCTAATAATACAATATTATATCCTCTCTTCACTACCATTAATTCTTAACTCACATAAACATAAATTTTTTATACATATATATAATAAATATCCAATTTACACCAATAGAGCTTTGGAATGACTTTAACTATAATTACATTAAAATAAAACATTAAGTTTCTGACTTATTCTTAAGGTAAGTATAAGACTTGAGGCTAGCCATCAACTATAATCTAAATCTTTCACCTTCTTGATTTAGCTTAAAGTCACAATTTTTATACACTTACAAACACTGGTGAGTGGAGGAGGTGAGCTTTGGGAAAAGCTCATTGAATAAAGAAAACATTTGAGAACATTGATGTAAATATCAAACATTATAATGTACTTTTAGTTTATTAGAAAATCATAAAATGATCTTGAAAATAATATCAAATAGCAACTGATTTGCAATACCTTTTGAAAACAAAATTCATGACTTAATAACTTATGCTGCTTAAAAAAAAATCAAAGTTTAAATACAAAAAACTCATAATATGATTCAAATAAAAATTCAAGTAACTAATAGTACATTTCAAACATGTGCTTTAAATATCAAATATTTCCTACTATCTTTTAAAATCTTATTACACTAGATGAGGGCTTTCTCATCAACATTGCACTAGCAATAGCTCTTCTTGCAAAGCACATCTTGTATTATCTTTTAAAACTTTATTCAAATAGTATTATATATATATATATATATATATATATATATATATATATATATATATATATATATATATATATATATATATATATATATATATATAAAAGTTTTAACATACATTTACAAGAAATATGTATACACTAGATGAGTGCAGAATTTATCATCACTTCTCATCAACACTATACTCATGCTGGAGGTTCTTCTTTGGAGCAATACCACAATGTAAGGTTAGCTAAGCCTTATAGTTAGGGCATTCAAAATCCCTCCTAGCAAGGGTAATTTTAATGTGCACAAAGCCTAATGTTTCCCACACCAAGAAAAGGGATCTCTACTTAAAAACTTGAAATTCTAATAAAAATAATTCATAAAACATATAACAGTACACTAACACATAAATTCCCATGTAGGAAAAGACAATAAATATTAAATTTTATATCTCTGTTCACTAATAACTTTTGGTATTAAATTAAAATAATATCATAATAGATTATGTAAATATTTATAATCTCATAATACAAATTTCAATACTTTTAAACTTGTAAGAAACTTTAATAAACTTATAGTTATGTAAAAAGGTCCCATATGGCTCATAAACTTATAAAAATAAATTTCTAATAACTCATTTAATGTCATGAAGAAATGTTATTACTCATAAAGAATTTTACAAAAACATCATTAAAAATTTCAAATCACAATATTTTCACTCGCCTCCTTTTGAAACTTTCCTATGCACTTCTCTCCTTTGACACTTGAATTAAGGATGTCCTTAAATTTCTTGATTCTTGCCTCTTTTATATCCTTCTTGAACATTTACACATAATTAATACACAACCAATTCATTGGTTCTAAACAACAATACAAAAACACTTAAATTTTTCATTATTAAAACACTTAAATTTTTCATTTCTACTTATGGATTCACCACTAACCCAGCAACATTATTTCTACCATAATTTGACCTATACTAGTCCAATTACCATAATTCTTATGGCACTACAATCAAAACACATTTCTCTCTAACATATCCATAATTCAATCCATTTGGACTTCTATAACTCTTAAAGTAACCTTTCAAAATTTACCCTAATCCTATTACATAGGTTCTTAGTGCACTCCATACTATTTCTAATGTATCTTAGGCTACACAACTTCAATTGAGATAATTCTATTTTTGAGTGAAAATAGACTCATAGGGTAACAATTTATCATCCTTCAACTAATTTGGTCTCTAAGGTTCCCAAAACTAAAGCTGAAACTTATAACTTTGACTGTCCTACCTATTAGGATAACTTTGATATCTATTTAATAACTCTCTATCCTCTTGGAATTTAGCTACAAAATTTTTAGTTAACATCCCAAGGTTCATTTCCTCTATTATGATAAAAATCAAATCCCTATACTAAGGTCTCCAAGTCTGAGCAGTACAATGTGATCTGCATGTATGATAGTCTCATTTTCAATCCCTTAGTTCCCAACATTTTTAGGAATCAGTTTAGGCCTAATTCACATCTTAAGCTTTAATTTTTTTTGTTGACCATGGTTAAATTTGGGCTCCAGCATTCTCAAAATCAAGCCTCAAGTTCCAGCAACCACTCCCTCCAAACTTTATTTTCCTTTCTCTCACACTATCTTCAATGTTCGCTCACTAACTCTTCTTCAATTAAGCTCTTTCTTTCTTTAATCAACCTCTTTTCTTCATTTTCTTTGCTTCTCCAAATTTATTCATTATCAATCAATTCATCAAATTCAACAAACCAAACAACAAAGCACAACACAAACATGAGAATTTCAATAATCAACTAAGTAATTTGATCTTACCTTAGATGGCTCTTGAATAATTTCTTTGAATTTTATTATTATTTTTTCTTGTTTTCTTCCTCCCACATTTTTCCTCTCTGCTAATGTCTCTCTTTTCTTTCTCACACTTAGAAGATTTTCTTGGTTGTAAGAAGTAAATTGAACTTATCTTCCTACTAAGCTTCATTTATAGTTTTTAATTTCTTTCTCATTTAATTAATTCCCTTGCATTTTTGGCATGATCACCACCATCCAATTCCCCTCAACCTATCCTACCCCTTTGTTGTCAACATTTCTTTTTTTATTTTATTTATTTACTTTATAGCTTAGGTGTCTATTTAGTCCAAATAATAACCTCAATTTTGTTTAATATTACAAAATTGTCACTTTCTAACCTCTAATAACTCTATTATTGTCTAATAATATTCTTAATAATTAATTTGGGTCCCTAATATCATTTTTAATCATCTCCCCATCAATCTTCCCTAATAAAATATAAAAATCCATTTTAGAGTCAGAATTTGCCAACTCACTCTAAATGCCTCTATTTCCCAAGCACATATCATTTTTATGTCATTAGCTCCTAACTTCCTATTTTCCTTCTTATACTCTCCATTTCACTTGCTTTTATATTAAACTCATCTCTTTTAATGCTCTTATAATATTCTTACCTTATTTCATAGAATAAGGGGCTCGATTTCTAAAATGAAACCCGTTCAGTAATCTAATCTTCTATAATCATCATCTACACTCTTTTGCTATTAATCTAGTCACTTTCCCTACAAACTCAACACACACAATGAATTTAGAGTTGGGGAGTTACATTTTACACCCTTAAAGAAAATTTGTCCTTGAATTTTCAAAACATCATACGTATCCAACTTATAGAATTTATAAACTTTCAATCTATATCTCCATATATTTCTTTTTACACTATCTAATATGTTTTGGATCACCCTATAACTTTTATCCATTTTTCTTCATCTTCATTGGAACTTATATCCTTCTATAATTTCTTTGTTCAATACTTAGTATTCTAGTTCACATCTTCGTAGAAAACTACTTGCACTAATTATGTCATTTATAATACTTATCCAAGCTACATCATATTCCTATACATCTAACTTATATTACATCAGTCCCACACTCCATAGTATCATTCATTTTTTGTGATCCATAGAAATGGTTATAGTCTATTCTTAATTTATGTAATCTTTTTCTCTGATACCACATTTCTCACATCCTACTTTTGGAATATGATGGTCCTAGGGCATGGATAACCCTGAGGGCACCAAAAACCCATAAAACCCACTATCACTATGAAATCCAGTATGGCATCATGAAATTACTGCCTAAGATCTCAACTTGCATTATAAATTGCACTTCCAATAATACAACCTTATGTCCTCACTTCACTACCATTAATTCTCAACTCACATATACATAATTTTTTTATATACATATACAATAAATATCTAGTTTACACCTATGGAGCTCTAGAATGATTATAACTATAATTACATTAAAAGAAAACATTATTTTTCTAACTATTCTTAAGGAAATGTAAGACTTAAGGCTAGCCATAAACTATTACCCAATTCTTTCACCTTTTTGCTTCAGCTTAAAGTTACTATTTTTATACACCTCCAAACATTAGTGAGTGGAGGGGGGTGAGCTTTAGGAAAAGCTCAGTGAGTAAAGAAAACAGTTGAGAACATTGAGATAAATATTAAACATTATAATTTACTTTTAGTTGGTAGAAAATCATTTAATGATCTTGAAAATAATATCATATAATAACTAATTTGTAATACTTTGGAAACAAAATTCATATGACTTATAACATATATTGCTTAAAAAAACTTCATTTAAATATGAATAACATGTTATATGATTCAAATACAAATTCAACTAATGAATAGTATATCTCAAACACATTCTTTAAATAGCAAATATTTCTTACTATCATTTAAAATCTTATTACACTAGATGAGGGCTTTCTCATCAACATTGCATTGATGAAACTATATAGATAATTACCTTTAAAGCTTTATTCAAATAGCACTACATATATAGATAATTCAGTTAAAACATATATTTAGCAGAAATATATATACAATAGATAAGTGCAGAGTTTATCATCGCTTCTCATCAACACTACACTAGTGAAGGAGGCTCATATGGCGGAGCAATACCATGATATAAGGTTAGCTATGCTTTATGGCTAGGGTGTTCAAAATCTCTCCTAGACTTCAACGTGCACAAAGCCCCATGTTCCCCACACTGGAAAAGGGGATCTTTGCTTGAAAACTTCAAATTGTAATAAAAATAATTCATAGAACATGTAACTCTGCACTAAAACATAAATTCCCATATAGAAAAAAAACAATAATATAGAAAATCTTATATCTCTGTTCACTAACAACTTTTAGTATCAAATTAAAATAATCTCATAATAGATTATGTAAATATCAATAATCTCATAAAACAAATCTCAATACTTATAAACTTGTCACATCCCAACTTTAGAGACATGACGGTCCTAGAACATTGAGGGATAAAAGGTCACCCACACCCTTAGAACCCACTTATACATATACAAATTATGCCTAGGATCGTACCAAAGCCCATGCAATAACTTAAATATCCGATAATATAGGAAACTTCAATATGCAGAAGAAAAGTTTAACAAAATACTTTGAAACCATCTTATAAGGGAAATAACATTTAAAGTTTGAAAAATAAATCATCAATGATTGATATCCCAAAATAAACTACCAGAGCATTTATGAGTAACTCTTCATAACATAGTATAATTAAAGATTTGGACAAGGAATCCCCCAAGCGAAGTAGAATGCTTGAGCTATCACCTTGCCTCCTCATATTGCTCACCTAGAACCGCATAAGAGAAAGGGGTGAGATAGATGATCTCAATGAATATGCAATTATTGTATAAACAATATCATATATCCCATTTTTAAGGAAAACCCATTGCATATAACACATAGTTCATGATTTACAAATCATGGTTTCACAGTTTCAATTTAGCAAGATTTTCACTTTAGCAAGTTTGTAAAAATCACACTTATAACACTTATTACCCAATAGGAGTAAACGACTGTGCTAGCTCATTCACTCAAGGGAGAGGTGGCCTCATACCAAATTCCAACTCCCAACCCAATAACTTACAAAGTTGTGAAACTGATTAGGCTCCAAGGCTAGAACCGCCCCTTCTAGCTGAGGTGGATACACAACCCCTATCCATCGGGTTAAAATCATGTGCACAAGTTCCAATGATTACCCGCGTTGGCATGAGGATTTTTGCATAAAGGGTTAGAGGTACCATAACTAAAGCTAATGGTATTCACATATAACAATAGCACTTAAGGCAACAATAACATATACCACAATAACCATAGCAATTTAACTTTTTGAATAAAAGATGCAGAAAGAAATTAGGTAAGGTACAATTACAAAAGGTTTTTCATATCATTGAATAAACATTATTGGTTTTGGACCAATTGTCCTTTAGCACCCCAAGTTTAACAAAGAAATCACATAATTAAATTTAAAATGGAAGTGAACTTGGCTTTCAAGAATCTCAAAGGTTCCTATTAACTTAATCATGATAGCTTGTACTTGTGACAATAGCATAATGTTTGCTCACCTTGGGGTTCCACTGCTCCTAGTACTCGTAGCCCTTAAGTCTCTAAAACTCCTCAAGGTCTAACATCATATTTAATTCAATACTTAGTATATATTTAATCATCATGCTATCCTTAGTATATATTTAATCATCATGCAATCCTATCCCATAACTACCCCATGCACATATAACATTTGCATACACTTAGAGTTGCACATAGATGTGCACTCATCACTTGCACATAACATGTTGACTTTAAAAGTGTAACAACCCACATCTACCCTAGGAGTTTTTATGACAAATTGTGTGACTATGTAAAAATTTATGTGTGATGTGATTTATGGGTTTGGGGTATGTTAAATTAATTTTAATATGCCTAATATGAATTATTATTGTAAAATAAATGATTTGAATAAAATGCATTAGTATGAAATAATTTATTTCATAAAATAAATTTTTCATGTAAAAAGGCGATTTTTAAGCATAAAATGATTTTATGAGTATTTTAAAATAAATATTTTGGGGGAAATATTACAGGAACAATAAGAAAAATATTCTTTTTATTTTAACTATAATTAGCCCAAAATTTAAATAAAAAGCCCAAATACCCAAAAGCCCACTACACTAAAATCCTTCTAACCTAGTTCATTAAGGGTATTAGTGGGAATTGCACCCAAACCCAAATGTCACGGGCCTAAAATTTGGCCAAGTCTATCACCCATGCGGCGCCTAGACTTTCACACATCTAGGCCAGCCTTTCTCCGAATGTCATGTGCGACATTGTATACAAGCCAACTATTATTACCAACAAAAGGACTTATCCATGTATGGCTGACCTGTAAGCCAATTGGGGAAGCCGTATGGCATAAGCTCCCCATATACCATAACCTTCACACTAGGAGAGGGGCGCACTATGGGCATGCCGCCCGCCCATAGTGTCCATAGACCAGCCTTTCTCCGAATGTCATGTGCGACATTGTATACAAGCCAACTATTATTACCAACAAAAGGACTTATCCATGTATGGCTGACCTGTAAGCCAATTGGGGAAGCCGTATGGCATAAGCTCCCCATATACCATAACCTTCACACTAGGAGAGGGGCGCACTATGGGCATGCCGCCCGCCCATAGTGTCCATAGAGCTCCTTCCCTATGGAGACTCCGACCCCTCTTTCACTAGGTACGAAGCCCGCCTCCTAGTTTCCCACTAGGGTAGCTCACGTTGGCCTCAGCATGTAGCCAACTACTAGGCCCAAGGATGGCAAAGAGTCAACACCATACTGTCCCCTCCTATATATGCAATAAGAGCAAACTGGGCTATGCAGGGAGGAGAAACTCCTAGGTGCGAGGAGGAGAGTCCCCCATAACTTCTTCCACAAAACTCGAAATGACTCCAAATTTGGTATGCTACCATCATTAGAAATCTCAAGGCCTCCCACAAAGTATTAGACCAAATGCATGGGTGGAACATAGAGAATTGGTTAATGCTACACGAAAGGGCCCAACCGCAAGCCCTGCGGGCCAATTCTACGTAAGCTGCCAAACATGGCACTGTCGACCCACCAACACCTCTTATTGATGGAAATGCCATCCAAATCACATTCTTATTACAATAATGTCCCTATGGGGCCCGCACCATCACATTCTCCCCCACTCAATCTATCAATGTCCTCATCGATGTTCCCATTGCTCCCTTGTATTCTTGCTTCAATTGCATCAAAAGGAATTTGCACATGTTCTCCACCATGACGACAAAGAATTTCCATAAATATTTCTTCATCATGATCCTTCTTCATCATCATAATAACCGTATGAGCTTCAATTTGTTTCATCTTTATGTTGTATATTCGAGTACTTCTTTGTGCATGTCTAGGCCTTCTCAACCCCATTGTACTCTGCCCCACTCAATCTATTACCATCCTCAAAGATATTGGCATTGTTGTATCTCTGGTGTAGTTTACTATTGTAATGTACCTTGCAAAACACAAACAAGAAAAAGACAGTAGCCACAAGATATATATAGTTATAATGTGTTAATATGTCTTATTACACATTAACGAAGCCAACAGTTATCACAATATGAAGATTTTCTTTTGTTTAGCCACCATAATAATAATACATGGGAAATATAGCCAATCAAAGCAAGGAAAGCTTACACCTTTTGTACACAATTGTCATTTCTTCAAGCTTACCCTATTTGTACATGATTGTCATTGGAACCGTGCTACACTGATTAGCAATCCCAAGCCAACCAATGATTTAGTTACCTTATTGAGTAAAATAAGTTGTCTTTGGTTCATCTTCTTCGACAACCCAGACTTGATGGCATCCAAATCGAGGGTCTTATTAAGAGCTCGATAGTCTGCCCCCAATCTCAAGCTACCATCTTGCTTCTTTTGAAATAACACCGACTAAATGAATCTCACTTCTGATAATTTGTCCAATTGTTTCCTTAATGCTGCTAGTTCATGTGAGGCCATTCTGTATGGAGCTTTAGCTAGAGTTACTGTGAAGTCCACCTAACCGAGCTAGAGCCAAACCGACAAGCAACTATTGTAGACATACCCACTGTTTCAACTATTTTTTGAATTTACTGCTTTTGACATTCTCACATCCTTCTGAATTTCCAATTGAAGGTGGGGTACCTCAACCTTTGCCATACAGTTATCTATAGCCCCTGTATCTATGAGGGTTATTAAGGATTTTCCCTTTTATTGCAACATCGACATATATGCTAAAATTTCATTTATCCCTTCCATTAAAGAGGATCCTGTCCTAAAGTCTTCATTATTGCAAAGCCTTGGCCACTTGTTCTGCCTTTTAAGTCCCCGAAATATGGATACCTTATTTTCTGAGTACTCATTGAGTATTTATCAATACCTTCTGCCACTGCCACTGCCATTGCCGATGTTGAGGCCAGATCCTTCGTGCCATCCAACCTTAACCCTATTTTGGATTTAGGTTTTAACTCATGTATGAAAGTGGAATGAGTTATTATTCCTTGCTATGTCCTACACCTCCAACATGGTCCATGGAAAGCTTTGAACATATTCTTTCTCCGATCCTGTATGTTTCATTTCCATCAATTGACATTAAATATTATTTGCTACAATCTTTGGATAAACTAGGATTTCAATTCTTACTTTAAAAAAAATCATCCCAAGTCTCTATTGTATATGACCGATTCTAAATTTCTTCGGCTTTGGATTGCCACCACACCTTTGCAGCATCCATTAAGTACATTAGAGCTAATTATAGCTTCCTAGCATAAAAAAGAACGTTAGAGACATCAAAATACTTATCAAGATTAAAAGGAAAATTATCTACTTCCCTTGCATCCCTCACCCCATTGAAGGGTTTGGGCTCAAGAATTTTCATCCTTCCTGTTTTCACATCCTTGCTTCGCCATTCCACGCATTGGCCGCTAAGGAATTTATCTTGCCCCCCATTTCTTTCAATTTTCATTACGAATTGCCACCATTGCCTCTCTAGCATCATCTTGTTGTAGAGTCGAATTCCTCTACCAAGGTTTTGTATGAGGCCTCAAGCTCTTTAGGCAGGTCCTCCAACACCAACAAGCAAGTAATTAAACCCTCCAAATTGCTATAATGAACAAAAATCGCGAAAAGCATGAAAACTCATGATTTTCACCCTAGTCTTAAAACTTGGAATTTTTTTGTATAAATATTATCTATAGCTGCCAAATCATGTATGGACATGTTCTAAACTAATATTTTATATGATTGAATGAAAAATAATGGTTTAAACAACATGTTTACATATTTCTGAAATGATCGAAAAATACCAAAAATAAGAAAACTCATGGTTTTGGTACCCTATAACCCAAAAGTTGAATTTTCATGTATAAGCAATACTATGTGTGGCCAATTCATTAAAATTATAAAATGATTTTTATTGTATTTACATGAAAAATCTTGGTTCACACCATATTTTTACATATTATTAAAATAGACAAAAAGTGCGAAAAGAAAGAGAATTTAATTTTTCCTTTTGGTAATGCATTCGGCCTACATTAATATTTTTATCCCAATGTTTATAATTTTTATGTGATGTGTTTTGATGCTTATTGACATGTATGTATGTATAATAAATGATAAAATTGCATGTTAGTTGAAGGTATGACCCTAGATAAGCTTAAAGGCATTTTGGTATACTTAAGGTATCTTAACATTATATTGTGATTAGAATGTAAATGTGATTGGGAAATTTGGAACTAGATGTTATGATGACTTGATGATGAGCACATGGTTTTGAGTTGATGAAGTGACAATTAAATAAAAAGGATCATAAGAGTTAAGCATGACACTTGAAAGGTTAATTGTTAAGTTGACATGTATGGAAGTGCAAAGAGTTTTAAGATGATTGCTAAAGTAAATTGATATTGGGGTAATAATATTGTGATGACCTTAGAAAGGTATTGACATGATTGTAATGTGTTTACATGTGAGCCTATAAGGCCTAAGTGTATAAGACTTTCAAAGTCAAAGTGTTATGTGCAAGTGATGAGTACACCTATATGTGAACTCTAAGTGTATGTGTATGCTATATGTGCATAGAATAGTTATGGGATAAGAGCATCATGAGTAAATAAATACTAAGTATTAAATTAAATATTATGTTAGAGTTTGAGGAGCTTTAGAAGTGCAAAGGGACTACGTATACTAGGAGCAAAGGAACCCCAAGGTGAGTAAACGCCATTTTCATGTTATAAGTGTGAACAACATTATGTTGTGTTATAAGAATGTGATATATTGTTATGTAAGCCTTTGTGATCTTTGAAACCCAAGTTCCTTTTATCCAAATATTTTATTAAGTGATTTATTTGTAAAACTTGGCCTGCCAAAGGACATTTGGTCCAAAACTATTTTGTTTATCCAATGAGAATTTCTTGTGATTATCACCCTAACTTATATTCTTTCTAAAACTACACTATTCTTATATCTTTTGTTCAAAACAATAAACTACTATTGCTATTGGGATACATGTTATTGATGGCTTAAATATTATTGTTATATATGATTACCATTAGCTCTTGCTATGGTACCTTTAACCCTTTTTTTTTATGTGCTCCTCATAACGATGCGAGTAATCATCAGCTATGTGCTCCCCATACCAATGTGAGTAATCATCGACTATGTGCTCCTCATACTAATGCGAGTAACCATTGGCTATATGATCCTCATACCAATGTGAGTAATTATCGGCTATGTGTTTGAGTGATTATGGCAATAGCTTTCACTCTATGTGTTATGTTTTCGAGTAATTATAGCAATAGCCTTCACTCTATGTGTTCAAGTAATTATGACAATAGCCTGCACTCTATGTGTTTGAGTGATTATGGAAGTAGCCTTCACTCTATGTGTTTGAGTGATTATGGTAGTAGCCTTCACTCTATGTGTTATAAGTATGATTTATGCGAACCTTTCTAAATTACAAACTATGAATCATGAACTATAAATTGTGAGCTATGAGCCCTTTCTAAGGGATATGTGCTATTGTACAATCCCTATTGTTTACTCATTGAGATCATCTATCTCACCCTTTTTCCTTTGTATGGTTCTAGGTGAGCATTATAAGGAGGCAAGGTGATGGGTCAAGCATCCTACTTTGCTTGAGGAATTCCTTGTCCAAGAAAATTAGTTTAATATGTCATGAAGAGTTATCTTTAGACGCTCTGGGAATATTCATTTTTGGATGTTTATTTTGAAATGTTATCCTTCAAGGTTTTAATTGAATTTTAAATATTATTTCCTTATGGATTATGTTTAAAGAATATTTTAATTATGCTTCCACAACTTAAGGTTTTCAAATAAAAAAGGGTTTATTTAAGTTAATGTAAGAGGTTTTTGGTACGATCCTAGGCAATATTTATATAAGTGGGTTCTACGGACGTGGGTGACCTTATGTCTCTCCATGTTCTAGGACCGTCATGTCATTCTAGGACCGTCATGTCTCCAAAGTTGGGATCTGACAAAAAGTCTTTCCTATTTAGCCTTAGTAGGCTAACATGAAAAAATATTATAATTCATGCCAATACTTTTCTCAAGTCAAACACAATGTCATAATCTTAATATTAGTTTGCTTTAACAATCATCTCAGTATACTTAACACTTCCATACATGTCAACTTATCAATAGCCTTTCAAGTGTCATGCCTATCTCCTACGACCAATTCATTAAATCAATCTCTTCATTAATTGAAGATCATTAATTCATTATTAACTCATCATGAAACCTATTTCCATATTACCCAATCACATTCACATTCTAATTATAACATAAGGTTAAGATACCTTAAGTATACCAAATTACCTCTAGCCTTGTCTAAAGTCATTCATTCAACCAACATGTAATTTAACCATTTATCATTCACTTATACATGTCAATAATAATTAAAATACACTATATAAAAGTTATATACATTGGGATAAGAATCCTAACAATGGTCGAATGCACTATTAAAGAGAAAACCTAAATTTTTCTTACTTTTCATACTTTTCGTTCATTAAAGTAACATGCAAAAACATGGATTAAACCAAGATTTTTCATGTAATAAAAATAAAAATCATTTTATAACATCATTCCCTATAAATTGGCAGCCATAGATGTCTATATACATGAAAATTTTCCAACTTCATGTTTTAGGATGAAAACCATGCTCCTATCTTGTTTCTGGTACTTTTCGGTCATTACAGTAATATGTAAAAACATGCTTTAAACCATTATTTTTCATTCAATCATGACAAAAATCACTTTAGGATGCAAAACCACACAAATCGGCAACCCCGAGGGTTCATACACATGTCCAACTTTTAAGCTCTAGGACGAAAACCATGAATTTCCTTATTTTCGAAACTTTTTGGTCATTACAGTATGCATAAATATGATTTAATTCAATATTTTCCATCTAAACACATCAAAAATCCATTTAGAACACAAGCATGTAAAAATTTCCCCCCTCCCCCCTTGTGATGTTTATGCATGAAAATTTCAATTTTGAGTTGTAAGATTCACCTTTGGAGAAATCGTGTAAAGAGGTTAATGTTTTCGGTAAAGAAATTAATTTCTCCTTCAAAAATTCATCTAAACTGAATTAAATCATTATAAATCAGTAAATACTTAGTTAAAAAATAATTTTCTCATATTTAGTTTCATAGAAATTAAATAATGAATTGAAATGAGAGAAAAACTTACGAATACGGTCAAGAAATCGCAAGGTTTGAAGGTATTTTGTAAATTTTAGTAGAGAGAATAATTTTGAAAGAATTTTTCTACCAAAATAATGAAAAACATAATGGTGGTTGCTGGAAAACAAGGGTTGGCCAAAATTCTTATTATATATGTAGGGTTTTAGGCAATTTCAAATAGTGATTTCTACACAAATACGTAAAAAGAACACCCTCTTAACTTTTCTACCCTCACTTTTCAAAATTAACTTTTATACCTTTCTCATTAAAAACATTACTTTCCTACTCTCCAAGTCACAGCAGTATAAGAATCAAACTCCAAAGCCCTCACGCTAAAAGAAATCTCCTTCAAAATCAAAACCTATTGAAGAATGAGCTATGAAAAAGATTGCACATTGTTGTCAACAGTAAATTGAAGCAAATAAGTTCTTCAAATATCACATATATGCATATTCTATAACATTGTTGAACTAAAACCAGTTTTGCAAATATCATTCAGGTATTTCAAAGATCTACACATTCTATTTTATCTTGTTTTAACTATCATTGTATTAAAAACTCAAAATCTATTTACAGATCTATAAAATTCATCAAACTAAACTGTCAAAACCATATTCAACATTTTTTTTTTTGAGTTACTAGGAATTTCATAAATCTATTTGTCATCTTTTACTAACGATCTATCTTAAAATATTCAAATCGAATATATAATTTAATTATTTTATGATTTCCAAATTTCTATTTTATGAAAATTACTTTATGTTTGTATAATGTGTAAAAAAAATTGAAAATCCAACATATTTTGAAGCAAAACTTAGGTATTAGCATATCTGGGGTATATATAAGTATATCACATGTTTACATTTTACATTATTTTGATTAACTTGTGATTACATTGAATTTTTTTAACAAATAAGTTTACAAATGTTTGAATATTCATTATTTCATGAATACATATATAAAACAAAGATAAATCAAGTATATATTACATTTTTTTATTTATATTTAAAAAAAAAATACAAAATCAATTTTCAGCATTAGCAGTAAATAGTATATTTCAGGTTTATCACTTGTATATTTTAGGTATATCATACAAGCAAACTTAACTTTCTCTTGTAAATTACATGCACAATTATCAGCAACATCAGTAAACTTATATTTCAAGTATATTACATTTATATCATAACTATATAATACTTTAACTTTTACATCATTATGCCTATTCAAATTTTAATATACATACTTTTTAATTTAAGGTATGGACACAATACCAGTTTTTGTTCATTATAATGGACATTGGGAAGAAAACAACAAATATATTGACTTTGAAGTGATAGGTATACTCATACCCAAAGATAGCAGCTTTGAAAAACTATTGGAAATACTTTCAAAATAACTGCAAATCAAACTTGAAGAGACAACAATTGAAATCCAATATCAAGTAATGAAACAGAGATATTTTTTAGCAAACCCAGTAAACAGGATAACTAAAGTATATCATAGGTATATCATAACTATATATTTTACTAAATTTGATTAACTTGTATTTATTTGATATATATCTTCCAATATTTTTGGATATTGAGTATTATAAAAATATAAGTATATAACAAGAATACATCAACTAGATATTAGATGAAAAAAATTATATTCTTAAAAAAATAACAAATGATTTTCAGAATAAATAATATACTTCAAGTATATAACAAGTATATTGTAGGTATATCAAGTATATAACGAGTATATTTCAGGTATATCTTAAGTATATAAATGCTTACGTATTACTTAAAAACTTAACACACTCAACTTTTTTCTTTGAAAAAACATCATTAACACTCTTTTTTTTTTTTTTTAATGTGATTCATCATCAAGCATGGATGATAATATTAATTAAAATATAAAAATATTTTTAAAGAATTTAAGAGTTAAATTAAATTTTTAAGAGACTAAAAAAAATTAACAAATGATTTTCAATTTTTACAGTAAAAGAGTATATTTTAGGTTTATTTTAAGTATATCACAAGTACATGTTAGGTATATTTTAGATATATCATAAGTATATACCAAAAATAAATTCTTTTATCTGCTTTGGAGACTTAACACCCTCAACTTTATTCTTTATTTAGTACAAGAAACTATAGCTTGGAGCAAAAATTTTCTACACAAAATTTATAATTATTTAATATATTAGTATATTAAATATTGCTTTAAATTAAAAAATAATTTCTTATTTTATCATGCAAATATGTGATTATTAATTATTAATTAATAGCATAAATATAAAAGGTTTTGAATTACTAAACTAATTAACAACAACATTCCATAAAGAAGATATATAGAAAAAGAAAAAAGAAAAAGAAAAAAACCAAGTGAATAGGTAAAAGAAGCAAAACATGGTACAAGTGGAAAAAAATGTAACAATATTAAAACATAAATAAAAAAAAAAGCATAAAAAAGAAAAAAGCAAAAAGTCAAAAAAATAAAAAGTCAAAAGTAGAGGTTAAAAAGTAAACAGAAACAAAAAATACATACGTTTCGTAATTTCCTCTTTCCAATATTACGCTTAATGAACTAGATTATGAGTGTTTTAGTGTAGTGGGCTTTTGGGAATTTGGGCCCTTTATTTAATTTATGGGCTAATTATAAGTAATTAAAAATAAAATATTTTTCTTATTATTTTCATTAAAATTCCCCACAAAATATTTATTTAAAAATATTTTTAAAATGCTTATAAAAATTATTTTATGCATAAAAATCGCTTTGTGCATGAAAATTCAATTTATATGAAATAAATATTTTTATGCTTATGCATTTCATATAAATCACTTACTCCATCATAATAATTCATATTAGGTATATTAGATCTAACATTCCACATACCCATCAATCACATAACACATGAATTTTCACAAAAACACATGCTTAGTCCTAATAGTTCTAAATTCAAGCAAATTGGTCATGAAAACTCCTAACGTAGGTGTGGGTTGTTACAAAACTTATATGAAACTTTAATAAACTTATTGTAAACCCTTAATTTTACACTCTTATGATCTGGCTACAGCTTAACATCTGCTAGGATTAGTGCGCTATGTGAAGCCGGTACAGCAATCCCACTAGCTTGTTAGTGGGCAAGGGTTAAGGGGGCGGTAAAAAATAGATTTCCTCAAATTTACACCTCCTAATGACTGGCACTCTATTACAAACCCATAGAATCAATATGGGTGTAAATTGGATTAGAAACAGGCTAAATCAAGCCAAAACATGTATAGTGGGTCGAACCAAGATCCAGGTATGCATTAGGGTTAGGCAGCATCAATTTAGTGCCACGTGACCAGGCGGCACATAAATCATGCCACTATATGGAGCAGCACCAAAAGCATGCCACCGCTTATGCCAGCACACTAATGGAGCCGCCCATGATGCCTGCACCTTAGCTGTACCGCTGTGCCGGCTGACGTGCGAGCTGCACCTTCCATTATTCCTTAACCTCCTGTCATATCTTTCCCTATAAATAGAGCCCACTCCCAATCATTTGGGATATAAGTTTCAAACATGGTTTCAAATATGAAAAATCCCCAACTTCTATTCATCTTGTGAGATCCTAATCAATGTTGGAGCTTAGATCTAGTGCGAGGCTTGCCACATTCATATAAAGAAAGAACAAAACCAAGGTATAATTCCTTCTTTTGAGATTTCTTAAATCATATCTAGAATTCTCTCTTTTATATCTTCCCTTCGGTCTAAAACATAAAAGATCACACCTTGTTAATTTTAAATATAAATTAAATTAGCAAATCAACTTAACCTTTTCCAAAAACTTCTCCTTCACAAGAAAGAAGAACTGTGTGGGGTTTGATTCCTATTCAAAAGGGATATGCAAGCATACAAGTCTTTTAGGCATCAACTCTAAAATGTTTTTTTTTAAATAATTTTCCCTTTTCCTTCATTTTTTTTAATGAGATTATTTCTATTTTGTTTTATTTTACTTTGTATTATTTTTTATATATAACTATGTTGTTTCTTTTGTGCTAATCTCTTTTTGATTTGTGGATTCTTGCAATTAGTCAAGGAATATACAAGTCTTTTAGGCATCAACTCTAAAATGTTTTTTTTTTAAATAATTTTCCCTTTTCCTTCATTTTTTTAATGAGATTATTTCTATTTTGTTTTATTTTACTTTATATTATTTTTTATATATAACTATGTTGTTTTTTTTGTGCTAATCTCTTTTTGATTTGTGGATTCTTGCAATTAGTCGAGGAATGTGTGCTTTTCCTTATACCCATAAGGGCTAGAGAAAATATCCTCTCATTTATTTATTTTTAATCCATTTTGGTTTGTAATAATTCTTAAGTAGATTTTATTTTGTTTATCACTTTATAACTGTCATGCATAACACAGATATCATTGCTCAAGCATCATCCCTATTTCTATTAATAAATTTATTTTAAACCATTTTGTATTAAATTTGCAAAACTAATTTTGTTAAAACAAACCAAAAACCTAGTCCCTAAATCCTCTTTGATTTCAAGGCTAGTGATTTTTTTTCTTCTGGGATATTAATTGGAGTCAATTTGGGTTTTCCCTTAATTTTTTTTCCAAATAAAAATAAAATTAATGTGACAACTCTTCAAAATTAATCAATTTGAACCTAAGGGCTCCATCGTGAGTTCAAACTCAAATGAGCCCACTTAGCATATTAGATTGGTGCTCAGGAGAGGCCTCACTTATAAATTTGTAAAAGGGTCCCATATGACTCATAAACATATAAAAATAAATTTCTAATAACACATTTAGTTGATAAAGAAATATTATTAATCATAAGATTTTATTAAAACAATAATAGAAAATTTCAAATCATAATATTTTCACTCACCTCCTTTTGCAACTTCCCTATGCACTTCTCTCCATTAACACTTGAATTAAGGATGTCCTTCAATTCCTTGATTCTTGTCTCCTTTATGTCCTTCTTAAACCTCTACACATAATCAATATGCAAATAACTTAATAGTTCTAAATAACAATACTAAAACACTTCAATTTTTCATTCTACCTATGGATTCACCATTACCCAGTAGCATTGTCACTATTGTAATTTGAGCTACACTACTCCAATTGCCATGATTCTTAAGGCATTCAAATCATAACACATTATTCTCCAACATATCCAAAATCTAGTCCATTTGGATTTTTCTAGCTCCTAAGATAACTTTTCAAAATTTATCCTAATCTTATTACCTAGGTTCTCAATGCACTCCATACTTTTCTAATGTATCTCAGGCTACACAATTCCAATTGAGGTAATCCTATTTCTAAGTGAAACTCTACTCATAGGGAAAAATAATTCATTAGTTTTTTCTTTTAGCTAATTTGGTCTCTAAGGTTTCCAAAACTCGAGTTGAATCCCCTATATCCCTGACTATCCTGCCTACTAAGACAGCCTTGATAACAATTTAATAACTGTCTAACCTCTTGGAGTTTGGCTACAAAATTTTTATAGAATTTATTTAACATCCCAAGCTTCATTTCTTCTATCTTGACAAAAATCAAATTCTCATCGTTAGGTCTCCAAGTCCTAGTGCTACAGTGTAACCTATATGAAGAATAGTCTCCTTTCCAATATCTTAGCTCCCAATGTTTTAGGAAATAGTTCAAGCCCTTCCAAAGTAATTTAATTCACATATTTAACTTCAATTTTCTGTTTTGACCATGGTAAAATTTGGGCTCCAGTGTTCTCAAAATCAAGCCTCAAGTTCTACCAACCACTCCCTCTAAATTCTGTTTTCCTTTCTCTCACACTATCTTTCATGTTCCCTCACTAACTCTTCTTCAATTGAGCCCTTTCTTCCCTTAATCAACCTCTTTTCTTCATTTCATCCACTTCACCAAATTCATTCATTATCAATCAATCCACCAAATTCAACAAACCAATCAATAAAATACAACACAACAACAAGAATATCAATAACCAACTAAGTAACTTGATCTTACCTTGGATGGCTCTTGAACAATTTCTTTGATTTTTAATATTATTTTTTCTTCTTCTCTACCTATTAAATTTTTTCCTCTCTACTACTATCTCTCTTTTCTTTCTCACACTTAGAAGATTTTCTTGGTTATAAGAAATTGAACTTATCTTTCTCATTTAATTAATTCCTTAGCATTTTTGGCATAGTCACCACCATCCAATTCCCCATGATATGTCCAGCCCCTTTGTTGTCCACATTTCAATTATTTTTTTATTTTTATTTTATTACGTTATAGCTTAGGTGTCCATTTAATCCAAATAATAACCTTAATTTTTGCCACTTTCTAACCTCTTATCACTCTATTATTGTCTAATAATATTCTTAATCACTAATTTAGATCCCTAATATTATTTTTAATCATCTCCCTATCAATCTTCCCTAACCTAAAAGTTTCTAAAATTCCAAAAATCGTAGTCCATCAGTTACACGCATAGCATACTGATTTTGCTTAGGTATTTTCTATATTCATGTCCAACTTCATTTTTTAGTTTCATCACTTCTAATATACTCATATTTGCCTAACATCTCTAAATAAAATATAAAAAACCATTTTGGAGTTAGAATTTGTCAACTCGCTTTAAATGCCTCATTTTTTGAGCATATATCCTTTTTAGGTCATTAGCTCCTAACTTCCTATTTTTCTTCTTACACTACACTCTCCATTTCACTTATTTTTATATCAAATCCATCTCTTTTAATGCTCTCTTAATGTTCTTTACTTTATTTCATACAATTAGGGACTCGGTTTCCAAACTGATACCCATTCAGTACTCTGATTTTCCACAATCATCATTTATACTCTTTTGCTCTTAATCTAGTCACTTCTCATACAACCTCAACACTCACAGGGTGCTGTAGAATTTTACAAAGTCGCATTGATGCCTACCTTTTGTCTTGAATTGACATGAATGTTAGATATTGGGATCCTTCTTTTATTATTGTGCACATGTACCTTAGATTAACTTTTATGAAGTGGCAATTAACCTAATTTATGTTTAATTAAATTGAAATGGATTTTGGTTGTGTCTTGTGTTTGTTTGATGTGTCTATGTTGTGGTGGTTTATATTTGAACTATGTCTTAAAGAGACCTAGCATGTAGTCATACTACTTTACAAGTGCATACTTCCACTTTTAGCCATTACATTGCATCATATAACCATTCTTGATGATTTTTGTTTTAGATCCCTGCATATTATTTTCTTGTTTTTCTTGGATCTGCACATTCCAATCACACAAGACTCCCTTTCTTCTAGAATTATGTCCTTAGCAAAATGAGGAACATAAAGAAGTAAATCAAGACCAATAACCAAGAATTAGAAAAATGGCCATCAAGCCTACCTTTTATTGATTTATTAATTTATTTTTCTAAGAGTGGATTAGTAGCCAACTTGCATATAGAAAAAATATAAACTAAACAAAAAACTAAACATGGAACCATATGATTTGGCCAAATGATAAAAAATAATATTTACAAGGAAAACTAGATAAATAATCTAAGAACTAAACATGGAATCATATGATTTGGCCAAATGATAAAAAAAAATAATATTTACAAGGAAAACTAGATAAATAATCTAAGAACTATAGTTTGGAGGCTATGAGATTGGCCAAGATACTTAGCTTACATCTTCCCCATCATTTTCCATATAGTGAGGGGTAGTACCTATAGGTGCCACTAAAGAAAAAAGATCATATATCACCATTGCCTTTTTTTTCTCAGAAAATTTTAAGATATTCTATCCTGCACTAAGTTTCTAAATGACTAGCAAAGTTAATTCAGTGATTATAAGAGTTATGAAACTTACAATAATTTTTCCCTTTCACATTCTTTTTTGCTGGAAACTTATGATCTGCTAGGAGTTTTTGATACCTCAAAGGTACACTGAGGTTTAGAATTTATTACCTGAGCTGTCTTTCATATGTCTAGAACTTTCTTAGTTAAAGAAGGATAAACACATGTCCCAGTGTTTGACTTGTCTGCTACCATAATCTCAGGAGTACTAATCTCTTGAAAGTGGCTTCCCATAGTACTCCTTTTCTTTTGGTTGTCCCCCTTCAATAACTCTTCAAATTAAGTGACTTTGGTAACAAGTTTATAAAAATCTCTGAACTCCATACCTTAAAACTTCTTTCTAAGCTCAATATCAAAGCCCCTTTAGGCCATTTTCATAAACTCCATTTCTAGTAGAAAGATTTTACATTAGTTTCTCATCTTTTTAAATCTTGCACACACCTTCACTTTCTCCAGCTCTTTTGTATAGGTCTTGATAGCTTAACTATACATACCTCGTATTATGCCCTAAAAAATTGTGTATGAAACTGCCTCTCTTGCTGCCAAGTTACTATTGAATTTCTAGGGAGAGTTACATACCATGTAGAGTAGTACTAATGAGGGAATCAAGAAATAACCTCAACTTAAAGTTAATAAAGTTCTTATAATTAGCAAGCTCACCACATTGAATGGTAAACCTTACTATGTGCTCCAAAGTTGATTGACCATCCTGATATAAGAATAAAGCAAACTCAAGAACTCTATAACCTCTAAGATATGGATTGTCTCTATCCACAGTGTTAGTAAAGAGTTTGTGAAATTAAGTTTAGCTTATTTGCCTCTGGCCTGAACCATACAACTCCTGTACCACATCCCTCACCACTTATGGATTTATAACCACTTATTGCCTTTGTTGTATAGGTTGAGGAATTAGGATTCTTTTAGGAACTAGTTGTGGGATGCCTCCCAGTCCTCCTTTTGCATTTGTTTCTTCAATATCATAGAGCATAGAATAGATAACTAGATTTGTAACACCATATACCTAACGGGGCACATAGGTTTGCCATGATTATTGTAGCCATTAGGAGTTACCCCTTAGTATCTTACCTCCTGTGAGGATGTAAATACCTTTCCTCAACTTGAAGAGCCTAAGGTTGATGTGAATCATCATTTTCTCTATTGTTCATTTGATTAGCACCTTGAACACTAGAATTTTTCCTACTTTGTTCTCTAGGGAGTTGTCTCTCTTGGCTAAGACTAAGTTCAAAATTTTAACTCCTAGGACTTCCTTAAATCTAGCTAGAACTTATTTTTTTAAGTTATCCCAGCCACCATAAAAGTAACGTCTCTAAAGTTTTGAGATGCTCCTCATTATTTTTGTGTTAATTTTCCACCATTACTAACAACCTATAAAAAGCATCATTAGTATTAAGAGAAATATTACCGACCCACCAACCATAGGTCTAGTTAGTAGTGTTATTTGGATTAGTGCCTCCATTTATTGTTGTGATTTAGGAGACATGATATTCATTTGAATATGCTCCATCATTTATTGAACAAAGCCTATTTCATGCTTTGCTTCATCAACAGCAGCTCTGGTATCTTGAGACACAGTGACAATATCCTTTCTTGTATTTTTTTTTTTTGGGCCATGTAGAACCTAGGTCCCACTGGGTGTGCTAGAAATTATGTTGGCTTTCTTTTTATACCGAGTGTGTGAAAAATTATGTTGGCTTTATTTTTGTCCTAAGCATGCCTTGTGAATAAATACATGAACCAATGCAAATTGCCCTGACTTCTTATTCATATGATTGTGAATTCTTATCTCCCTAAGATAGTTAATATTAGAATTCCAATAGCACCTAATTCAAATGTAATTAAACTTAGGAATTTAATGAGTTTGGAAAGAAAAAAGTTAAAGGTTTAAGCTAAGCTAAAACAAATTGCATTGCATTGAATATAAAAATGTTGCATTTGATAAAATTTACAGGATTTGGAAACTGACAAATATTAAGAACTGTAAATACAAGCTTTTGAATGAATGAAATTGCATGAAAGTATTGAAATTGGTATTGGTTAATCTACTATTTTGTATGATTAATTGATTTTTGTTGTTGCCTTCAATTTCTGCTATTTATATTGATTTGAAGTAATTGTCCCAGTAACGTGCTATGTAACTGCCACTTTCTCATTTAAAATCCCACTTTACTTATTGCATTTGGAGAGTGTAGCATTTGTAGGAATGTGGGAACCTCTTATAGCCGCCTAACTATTTCATAATAATGTCCACTCAACTCCAATCAAGTGCTACCTTCTAGATTATCCATGTCCCACTAAATTAATTATATTTGTAGTCATAAATTAATTAATTAATTAATTGTAATCAAATTAATTAATTTGGATTGGGTTTTAACTAATTTTGTTGAGTTGAGCCCTAAATAGGAGAAACTAAATTGTTTTGACGCATATTAGGCCTTTTATATTTTAAAACAAGAGCAACAACTTCAAATATAAATCCCTAATTTTCATAAGAAATTTTGATTTTCTAATGGTAGGTAGTAAGCTAGTTTGAGACTTATTCCTCTCAAGGCAACCACTTCTTTGCTACCTAACATCTCAAAAAGTAATGAGGGGAGCTAGGGAAGGGTCGAGGATGGCCATGGCCCATAGCCTCCATATACAAAAATTTTTAGTTATAAAATTATAACAATTTGGCCACATGTTGTATTCGGTCCCTCTTATTTTAAGTTAAAGTTTTCTTTAAATATATAAAAGTTAGCTTAATTATATATACCAACCCCTATACATAAACATTTCTAGCTCCGTCACTATCAATAAATTCTTCCTTAAATATAAATAGTAGGATAAAAGAAAGTTACAATTTCTTTTGTAGTTATATAGATTTGAAATAATTTGACCTAATTCTTATAATTAATTTCTAATTTTATTTTGTTATGGAATGTTTTGGAAATCTTGCAATGTGAAATTGATTGTATCATTGGCCTTATTATAATATGTTTCTTACTCAAGTTTCTTTGTTTTAGTGTTTTATGCAAAACTTTCTTTACTAAAAAAGAGTCAAAATATGATAATAATCAAAAAGAAACTAAAAATAAGTATATATGCAAATGAAAAACAAGTTTTTTTTTTATTTGACAATGTGGAACATAAATAACATTATATATGTTAGCAAAAAGAGACTATAAAATAAACAACAATTATACAAGAAGCTAATTATCGTATCCTATCCTTGAGATGTGACAGTCCTAAACCATAGGGAGACATAAGGTCACCTAATAATTATCATACATCAAGTTTAGGGTTATCATATATTAATTACAGTCCATAATTTAACAATATTAGTATCCCAAAATATATCTTAATTAAACCATAAAGGCCATAGAGTTCTAGACTGATAAACTTCAAGTTACATAATCATTATTATAGCAAAATCCATAATACAAATTGTAGTAGAGCAAACCCAAGCGGGAGAACAAAGATTGAGACTTACCTTGCTAGCTCACCTACTAGAACTGAAAAACATAAACAACTAAAAGAGTGATACTAGCTTAGTGAGTACATGATGTCTTAACAAAACATGCATGTAGCATATAATAAAGTAATGGTACAATAAGTATCGTTTGGTAACAATCAATACATAAAGCCAAGCTTAATTCATCATCATTTCTTTAGCAGAAATCAATGAATTTATAAGTGGTGTACTTCCCACATGAAATAATTAAAACGATGGCTTAAACTATGCTCACACAAGGACAATATACAGTGCGCAAGACTAATTAAGTCTTATGGCTAGGACCACCCTTCCTAGCTAGGGTTGGTACTTTTGCTTTACCCAAAGGCTTTTGCCAAGTACACAAGGTCTGATGTATTATCCACATTAGATGAAAATTTTTGCTTTAATTGGTATATCAAATTAAAGTAAATAAAGTATTGAGGTGCATTCTCTATTAAATTCATATGAATCAATAATACTAAATGGCAATTTGTGAATCTTCATAATTCACTGACAGTGGAAGGTACCCATCTCTAGGTTGAAAGCCATCAAAGGGATTTAGGTTATAGTATTTCATGTTCAAAGTTCAAGTACCAATGATGGATAAAGAATATATAGTAACATTCATGGATGCACATGTCATGTCAAGCATCATATAATCACCTTTACTCATTTGCTCCACTAAGTCTAACAAAATGGATGGTCTTCTAAGTCTAAAGTACTCTCTTATGACTCGCTTAGCAAATAGATAAGTAGCTATGCAGGTTTCCTTGATCAAGCCATCCTTTGCCTTTTCCTTTAGGATCCACAATCGATTATATCATTTAAGTTAAACTTTCAGTAATGCTAAGCATCTATTAGACTTAGTTCACCCCATTCTTAGTAGTAACCCTATTAGTCGTAGCTTAGTCTAATTAAAGAAATTAGCGTTCAATTCAATTTACGAAATACAACTCATTGATACATATATCACAATTTTAAATTGACTTGTATCCAATGTAACCATAATGGTTGAATGTCTTTAGGGTTGTTAAACCCATCACTTTTGCTCATTTGATCACAATCATCATCATACTTAAACAATTCACAACAAGGCAATTCATGTTCACATACATAATAATTTTCACATTAATTTCTTGGCAATTTCATAGGATGGCCAAATCATAGACAAGTAAGAGAATGATTTCCACTTGATCAAGTTCCAATTTAATTCCATAAACATTTAATTAGCATATTAGTAAGTTCAATTTATCAATTAATTGGAGGAGAACAACTTAGTCCAACGAATCCCTAAAGAGGCCAAACCCTAGAATTTGGAGAAATATGTAGTTCACTCATTCCTTTGTCAAATTAAAATAATATTCATTTAATTAGAACATAATTAAGCATATTTCATCAATCAATTTCATCAATGGTTCATTGGTTCGCAAAACCCTAATTTACATGACCTAGTGAAAGAGGGAAATTTACAACTTAAAACAAATCTCAATTTAACCTTTGGATCATGAAATTAGCATGTTAATAAGCTTAAATTAACATTTATGTCACCAAAATGATCATTCATTCTCAATTTAAATAAATAGGCTAAATTATGCATGGAAAAACCCTAGGTATCTTTTTATTTTCACCTTTCATTTTGTCACATTAAAATCGTCATTTCGAAGCTTGTACATCATCATTCTTGAAGTAAAATAGTAAACAAAATTTCCTCGCCTCTGCGCCGCCCCCTTGGCTTTTGCCTAACCAATAGTTGAACCATAAAGAAGAAGAAAAAGAAGGGAAAATATTCAATCTTTTAAGAAATATTCAAGAAACATATTAGAATGAAGAAAGAGGTTGAGTTTGTTAAAGGTGTACCTTGAAAATTTTTTCAGTGTACCTTGAAAATTTTTTCTTTGGGATGTGACCTCCTTTGGCCAAAATACTTAGTGTAAGAAGTGAGAGTTTTCTTTTCCTTGTTAAATGGTGAAGAGTAAAGAGTTAGGTGGTGGTGAATGGTTTTAATGAGAAATAGATGGTACAAAATAAATTCCAAAAATGAAGGATTGATATCAAACCTTCACTTGGAAGTTGTTGATTAGTGGAATATAATATTTTGTTGGTAGAATGATGGAAATTCTTAAAAATAAATAAATAAATAAAAATAAGAATTTTTTTTTAATATAGCATTTGTAGAAATTGTTGAGTTAGTGGAATGTGGGTCCATCTTCCACTATCTCAACTAAAATATTATTTATTAGAATTTCAAGTTCCCTTTTCCCTCCCAGTCAAGCTTGGGCCAGCCATATGGTAATGATTGAGCCTCTCATATTATTCACATGCTAATAAAATTTTACATATTAGTTTTTGACCATAGTTAGTGAACTGACTATTTTACCTTTACTCAATATACTTTCTTATACTTATTGATTTATATTCACAATTAAACATACATCAATATTCAATATATATATATATATATATATATATATATATATATATATATATATATATATTGAATATTGATGTATGTTTAATTGTGAATATAAATCAATAAGTATAAAAAAGTATACTGAGTAAAGGTATATAGATACCACGATTTAATCAAAATTCCAAACATGCATAATAATGTATCTTAAGGTTCAATTTAGGTTTAACTTAATTATCATTCAATTTCTTTTCCTATGGTTTCATTGTCAACTCTTACAATATAAGTGAACTTAGAGTATTACAATAATATCACAATTATCCATAAATAGAGAAGGAAATTACTATAAAATTTGTATTAATCAGTTTAAAATTTTTTAAACTCTTTTATTTTATAATCTTATATAAATTTGTAAGTTTCTTCCATTAATAATTATGAAGCTACTACAATGTATTTTTACTAAAGTGATCAATTTCAGTTATATTATTGTTTTGATAAGGCAATTCTGAGTATAATATTATAACCTAAAGAAATTGAGAGGTTACTTTGTGACATTTTACTTCTATTCTCTTGCATTCTTTTTGTTTGTTATTCTTGAGTATAAGTTCCCAGTGTGGAGATTAGGCTATGAAGGAAAAAAGGAAAATTTCGTTGATCCAATTTTACAATATTTATTTATAATTACAACTTAAAAATATTTATTTATTGCATTTTTTTTTAAATAATTTAATACGTCATAATATTACTTATTTTATATAACTTAAAAATAATAATTAATCAAATTTAGCTAATCAAATTTAATAAATTTAGAAAATGAGTTGAACACTGAATTAGCAAAAAAATTATTATTTTTAAACAAAATATTCATTTATCAAAAATATTAATTATATTAATTACTATATATTACATCTTAGAAAAATTATTAAATTATTTTTCAATATAAATTATTAAAAAATAATTAACATAACACTTGCACAAGGAGTTAGTCCAAGACTAGTTCTTTTTTTTTTTTTTTTTTGAAAACCAAAGATGAATATTATTAGGAAGAAGAAATAATATACAACATTACATATTCCTCAATAATCAAAGGAACACTAAGAGATAAAGAGACTAGCATAAGAATGACCCATCCTAGTTGACTTGTGAGCAGGCACATTCGCTTGTCTCTTTGTCAAATGAATAGAAAAATTCTTCATTTTAACCTCCAACAATCATTCAAATTGTTCCAAAATCTTTCAAGCTAGTAATCTTCAACTTGAAAGATCCACCACCTGCTTGGCATCAAGTTCCACATCCACATTATCTCTATTCATATCAACCAGCCAAGACAAAGCTTCGCCAAGCCCCAATGCCTCTGCCTCCTTCACCAAGCAAAACACATGCATGTGAATGGCCTTACAAGTAAGAAATGAGCCTGCTAAATCATGAAGAAGCATTCCAATACCAATGGAGACCGGGTCTGTGAACATAGCAACATCAACATTGAGTTTTACTCTTCCATGCAAAGGCGAAACCACTTTGCCTCATGCTGTACAGACGAATTGGATGGAAGCTGGGGCTACCTTGGCTTATCATGCCATTGGAGCAAAAAATCCAAAGCCAACTCCACAACTATACCAGTGAACTAACGTTCTTCTCCCATAGATTATTGTTTCACTGCCCCTAAATAGCCTAAAGAACCATGGAAAATTTGCATAAATCGAAACCGGAGTTGCTGTCCATCAAACCGCGAAGCCAAGCATGAAAATCCTTTTCATCAGGAACATGCAAAACCAAATCTACAACAGCCCAACATTCTACTTCATAACGATAACAAAAAATATGCCAAAGATGCTCCACCTCCCTTACACATAATCCAAAATCAAGCGGCACATTAATCCCTTTCCCCACTAATTGAGCATTAACAGGAAGACAATTACTACACTAATGCCACACGAAATTTAAAACTTTAGGAGGAATTGCAAGTTTCCAAAGCTTAGCCAATCTCGTACTTCTTGCAGGACAATCATGCTTGTATTTCATTAGGCTTCATATGGTCCAAGACTAGTTATTATTACTATGGAGATAAATTATTTATTTATTTACTTAGAATAAAATTTTTCACTCTATGGCCATAACACAATGGCTAATCTCTAAGTACTTGTTTACTTACAAGTTTTTTATTATAATTGTCTCTCATAAGAAAATTCATTGTAATTATAAGAAAATTTTTGCCCGCATAATATGTAATTGTCAATTTAAAAAATTGTTGATTGAAATTATAGTTAAACTCAATTGAGTTTGAATTTTTAACCCACATCATATTCAATTTCATTTCTTATTTAATTTAATAACAATGATCAAATTTAATTAAATAAAATATGTAAAATACGTGTCAAATTTAAGTAAATAGAGCATCCTACATTTGGTAAGGTGTTGGGGACCATAGGTGTGGTGCTTGGAGTAGATAAAATGGCATTTTTGGTGTCCTAACTTGGCAAAATTAGTCAATTGAGTGTTTTGAACTTGCAAAAGTTTTAATTTGGTTTTTTAACCTATAAAAAATATTCAAAAAAGTGTAATTTCGCAGTTCTAAACTAGTACCCTTGTAATTGATGCTAATGTGGTTAGTTAGCTGACCTAGCATTTGATATTGGCTGTGTTGAACTGACATGGGGTTTGATGTGGCTACTTACATAAAAGGGCAACAGGAAGAAAAAACCCTGACAGTTCAAAAACTCCCAGTTCATTTAAATTAGGGATTTCTTCATATGATTTTTAATTTCTTCATCTCATCACTAATTTCTCCCTCTCATCTCTGATTTGTATCTATAATCTATAAATTCTTTCATCTTTATCTTATATTTGTTATAATTTGTACTTGATTGAATGGAAGTATTCAATGATTGTTGTAGTTATGAGAAGCATTGCAAATTGAGAACATCTTACAATCCAGAAAGGAGATTTTTGAGCTGCGAGGTAAGCAAGGGCAATAGAGGACATAGGTATTTCAAATGGGTTGATCCAAAGATTTATGGTAGGGGAAAAGAATAATTCTTAGTTTACCAAGGAGGTTGATAGAAGTTGAGACTGACAGGGATAAGTGCAGGAGAGTTGAGAAGTGGTTATGGACATAGGAAATTTTCTCCATTTTGGTTATGATTTTCAAGCAATAGTTCTTATAGGGTGTACTAATGTAATGTAGTGTAGGCCTATGTACTAGGGTTTGTGGTTTATGGTGTATGAATTGTACTTATGGGTTAAGGCTCCAATTGTGAATTAAGGCATGTAATCTTAAATCAATTTTGTAATGATGAATGTAATTGCCCTTTTTTATATAAGTAAAAGCTAAATTTCTTGGTTTTTAATGACTATGTGTGGTGGTAAGTGTGATTAATGTTGATTTGGTGTAGTATTATGATATGGATACTAAGTGTTCGATGAATTCTCTAAATGAGGCTACTAAGTATACTCATAAAACTAGTAACATTGATCCACAAGGTCATTACTTTCATTATCTTTAGAATCATTCATTCATCAAATTTAGTATTTGTCCTTACATTGGCTTTTTTTTTTTTTTAAAGTAAAACAATAGTATATCAAGCACTTACCATCCTATGACTTGAGATAAATATATTAATTTATAAAATAATGATAAGGTGTCAAAATTACAATTAAAGTTGTTTTCCCATAAACCAAAAAATTACATGAACTTCAAGATATTTTCTGATAAACACAAAATTGCATACTAAAGTTGTCAAAAGTAGCACTAGCAATTAACAAAAGCACAATACAATGAGAAAAACAAAATGTGCATAGCATTTTATATAAATTTGGCCCCCTAGCAGTTGATTCTTATGTTAAATTTGGATATGATGGTTTTGTGTTGCCCCCTTTGTCCAATCTTGCCTTTCTGCTTCTTGTTGCTTGCCTTATCAATATGGATAGAATCTACTTTCCTTTTCTTGCTACCATCTTCATTTTGCTTCTTTTACTTATTCTCCTACAACATATAATTAAATAATTATTACACTATAATTATACCACAATGTGCAATATCAAAGTAAAAATCTAAAATATATAAAGATTTTACCTTCAATTGCGATGAATTGTTTTCCCCATTTCTTGAATCCTTGCTTCCTTTTAGTCATGAATGATGGCTCTAGTTCATTTCTTGTCCTTACTAAGCCCTCATTATATATAACCCTTTAAAAAGTAGTCTTAGGCTACATAGATCATGTAACAAACCCCAATCAATAATACACAAAGACAATTTAAATCATTTAAAGATTAATACAAAGCAACAAAGGCTTACATTGATAACTACAACCTCTATGGTTGTATCTGTGAAGAAACCATATATAGCAGGTTATTATTGCATAATCTCAGGTATGTATCTAGGTGTCTTTGTTCTCCTAGGATGGAAAACTTTATCATTGTATATGTCCAGGCTTCTATATTTTTTAGGTAATACATTATCATCTCTATGATCAATGTGTTGCTGAATAGATGGACCCAATCCCTTTGGCTTCTACTATCTGCTTGAACTATACTGGAAGGAGCTTGTTGTTCAAATTGTGTAACTACTGGATTTGCACTTTTTTCTAGCTGCAAATTAACACTAACCAAAAAAAGTAAGTACAGATTATTCTAAAGCAACATTATATTAAGAAAACACTAATTATTACCTTAATTGACTTTTGGATCTTATGCATCTAAATATGTTAGGTAGTGAATTGGTTTGATTTTGAACCTAAGTGACTTGCGATTGCTATTCTTGTTGCTCTGTTTGTATATTCCTGGATGGCTCACATATTCCTTCTTTATTGTGCCCTTTGTTAAAATATACTCTGCAAGTCATTAGTCCACCATTTCTGGACAGTTTATTCCCACTTATACCCACATCTCCAACCTCCTTTCTCCTATTTCTTACTTTTCTCCCAAGTTTGTTTTTAAAAGGTAGAGTTTGAGGGGGTCATTCGCTGTCTTTTCTTAAAAATTACTAGAATTTATTAGGTATAACATTTGGGAATATGATTGCAAGTATTTAGGTTTGGTATAACACTCATGCACATAATCTAATGGATCTTTATGTACTTCAAGTATTGCACAAATGGCATAACAACAGGGGATCCAAGTTAATTCCCACTTCCTGTAAGGATAAGTTTCATTCTTCAAATCTACAGTGTAAGTATCCCCCTTTTGCAAAACTTCAAACCTTGTTTCGCCATTGCAGATCACTTGACACTCACCACTCTCCACTTAACTCTCATGAACTTTCTTTCTAATCCTATTACCAAAATTCCCTTATAATCTATTTGCTAAATCTCTGTTAGTATGCATCCTAGTCATTACCAATTTCCTAATATCTTCTAACATAGATATAACATTTTTAGTCCAAACTTTTATAATTTTCCCATTAAAAGTCTCAATCAAGTTATTATCCATAATATCACATTTTACCTTCCCATTGAAAGTCTCAATCAAGTTATTATCCATAATATCACATTTTACCTTAATGTTAAAATAGGCTCTGAACCAATGCACATTTGGGTAATATATCCCTTTCTACATCCAATAATCCCTACAACAACAATTGTATAAGCAAATTCACATATGCAGATATCATTCAAAATATTATATGACTATATTGCTGGTCTTGCAATATTTGGAATATGTAATGGTGATATAGATGCTTGATGTGTAAGAATATGCAATGGTGATACAGGTACTTTATGAGCAAGAATAAGCATGTGTTTATCTAGTATTGAATATTGGACATTTAGTTGTACTCCCTAGGTTACTTCTCTTTATTTCACCCAAACAATCCCATAGCATGCAAATTTAACCTTCAATTGGCCTTGCAACATAGCTACTACCTTGTCTTTTTCCCTCCTTACCTTACACAAATTCATTTCAAACCTCAAATCTTCTCTAATAAGCTCTTTTAAATCAACCCACTCATGGTAGCTATACATTGATACTTGTATAAGTAATTTTTAGCTAATTAAGAAGTGATCACCCTTTTGTTCTTGAAGGTAATCCAGCAAGGATCCTTAATAAATGCCTTCATTAGGAATCTCTTGCTCACACTCTCATATGAAGCATATATCATCCAGGGACACCCAATCTTCACACACTTTGCTCTCTCTTCAATTTTTGTATTTCTTACAAGTTTAATTACCCTTCTTTCTTGTATTCCATATCTTATCAATGCCTCCTTGCATTATTTTAGGCCATTTATTCTCATGCCCAAATAAAAATTTACCTTTTCAACTCTAGGTTGAAAAATAGAGAATTTTCACTTCCTCCTAGCAGCTTGATCATATTCAGAATCCTCAAAACTGACTGCACTATATGAATCATCATATTCAAAGTAATCTAAAGCGTCATCTTCACCTAGTATATTAGGTACATCCTTACTACTTCCTGCGTTTTTGTCATTTGCATTCTTTGTAACTTTTTTGTTCTTGTTAAGCTTAAACTATCTTACACAGTTTTTAGCATCCTGCAACTCTTCATCATCATCTAATAACTATCTACAATCTAAAATTGCTTCATTGAATCCTTATTTTCATCCTCAACATCTTCATCTTCTTCATTAATTTCATATTCATTCTTTGCATTTTTTTCACTTGTGCCATTTTGGTTGTGTCAATTCATTCTCTGCAACCTCAACTTGAATTGACTTCCCTTCATCATCTCCTAAAACACTTGCCAAAATATCAAATTCAATTTATGTGTCAATTAATATAGGTTCTTCAAATGTAGTTGTAACATCAACTTGATTTGTTTCAATTGCAGCTTCTATCTCGTCTGCATTTCCATCTACTGTAACTCCAACTCCTGCTAATCCTTTTTATGCTACCTCATTCTCTATGAATTGATAGAAAAGAACTTTATCTTCATTCAATTCAACAATTAAACTTGATACTTTTGCCATCACATTTTCTTGTGCCTCAAAATCCCCTTCATCTTTCTCACCTCTATCAGTATTGCCCTCTTTTAAAACTAATAATCCTACAAGTGCATCAAATTCCCCTCCATTTTTCTCACCTATATTACATCTGCAAGCCTTTAAAACACCCTCATCAGATCTCCCCTTTTTCAACACACCATTTACGTCCCCCATTATATGTTGCACCTACCCCTGAACTGCCAACCAACCCTCAATACTCAAATTTAAGCTGGCAGCCAAACCCTTATCTATGCCTACACCTTATGTCAAGTCTAAAATACCCTTAGCATTTCCTACAATTCACATCAACTCCATCATACTTTTTTTTTTTTTTTGGACTTTTATGCTCTATATAAAGCTCTAGCACCCCTTTTTTTTTAATCATTTTGACTATATCTTCAAATAAAAATTCAAAAAGCAACCTCAATCCTGTTAATACATTAGTCTTACTTGGTTGCCTAAAGTGAATTGATTGTAGCTCTCTCACCCCCATTAACTCTTTTGCATAAGTGTAGGCCAAGTTAAAAACTCCAAAGTTACCTCTACCTCTATTATAGTGCCCCCTACATACACCTTATTTTCTTCCGTTACATCATCAATAAAAATCTCCCAAAATGCACATGCAACATATGCTTGATTCACAAATAAACCCAAAAAAAAAAAAAAGCATTAGTGGATCAAACAATACAATAAGGTAAATATGTATTCGATCCAATGACAGTAAACAATAAGCCATAAATGCTATAAATTACATTATTTCACATAAACTCTTTGCATTTAGACACAAGTAATCGATTATTTTACTCAATTATCACACGAAACCACAATTTTGTCGCACTTCAGGAAAAAAAATCCCAAAAAAAGCAAATACATCAAGTAAAAGACAATACCTTGTCAATTTCTAAAAACTGAAGAGAGATATGATTTCTTTTTATAGAAAACACCAGTCAATTTCTTTAGAGAATATCAATTACTAAAAATTTTCAAATTTTAGTGAAGTTCCTAATCCCTAATCTCCCTAAAATGACCTACGTAATTAATCCCCAATTTTTTACCATTAACGTTATTTTGGTAATGAAGGGTATATGTCTTTTCTTCAATTTAATTTTACACGTTTTCAGTTATTTTCCCTAAAAAAAAAAGTTAAAAGCCACATCAGAAAAAATTCAAGTGTCACCGGAAATTACACTTATTGAATTTGTTTTTACAAATTAAATTACTAAATTGAAACTTTTGCAAGTTCAAACACCCAATTGACCAATCTAATTGTTGTTTTGCTTGTTTTGCTTACTGTCGATGTTGTTTTGGCTGAATTGTCTGCTAGCGGTTTTGCTGGCAGAGGCGTTCAAGATTTCTTTAGCTAAGAGAAAAGTTTTGAATAAATGGACTGATGTTCTTTTTTATTTTTATTTTTTTTTTCCTCTCTAGATTAGCATGTTCTTTATTCAATCAATTAGTTGTTCAATAATTATCAATCATCATTGTATACAATGATACATAATGTCTTAAGTGCATAACATATGTATTATCACACTTTTGAAGAGGAAATCAACACTGCCAAACGTGGATCTCTTTTCAAATATGAAAATTAAAAAAATGGAGTAATTTGGAAATGCAAAATTTGAGTATGCAAAACCAGGCTCTCATCCTGCATCCTACAAAATCCAAACCCCAAGCCAAAATGTGTTAATATCTGTGCATCTGAAGACCTCTAAGAAGATTTCAGATTCCATGTGACATTCCATTCAGGCATTGTCTCAGGTTCTAAGTAGCATACACTTTACTTGCAATGGAACTAAACCAATAAAACCAACGCAGGATATTTGAAAGCCTTGAGACATTTTTTTGTTCTCAAACTTCAAAACTGAGCCATAAATAGTTGCCCATCATTTAAAAACGGCTAAACCCAGTCTCTGGTTCAGCAATATCAGCCAGTTTACAATCATGATCAGCAAAGTTGATATCCAACAGATGGTGCACCACAACAAAAAGTACAATTTCATAAAAGATGTCTAAGAAACTATAGAAGGGAATATCAGTCACTTGATGCAGGACCCACGAGAACTCCTTGAGAAGAACCTTCCTTCTTGCCACCATCATCCTTCACCTCACTTTCAGGCTTTCTTATCTTGATCTTGTATTTAGATTCAAACTCAGTGATTTCTTTTTTCTTCTTTTCCAAGGCCTCATTGAGCCTTGAAATTACCTCCTCAATCCCCTCTTTATTGCGCTGGACAGCAGGCAGGACCTCTTTGATGGTTCTCTCAACCAGCACACCTCCAATCATTCGGTAGCATCGTCTAGATGGATCGAGTGGTTGGATGGCATTCATAACCAAGGAATGTTCGCTTACTTCCATTTCAAGTTCAGTGATCTTTGAGTAAATTTGATTCAGCTCAGATCTCATAGCAGTGTACGCATTCACAATCACCTGTTCATTTATTGGTTCCTTCTGATCACCTTCAGCTTTGCTGGCCATGTTTTTCTGCAAAAAATAATGAATATACTGATCACATAATTACAAACATTACACATAAAAACAATACATATACATGGAAAATAAAATTTACATAATTATAAATTCAATGAATTACAAAGAAATGGAAATAATACAAACAAAGAAGTTCCCAAGAAAATTTCAAACAAAGATACAGAAGCAACAAAACAACCAACTTGATAAAACCAAAATCTGATTTCTAAAATTTGTGGCCTCCGGTTTTTATTGCTTCAGAAAGAAGAGGAATAATGAAACTCTGGCTGCAATTGGAACTGAGTAAATTTAATTCAGGGCCCAAAATTACTTTATTTGACAAAGAATTACCGAGATTAGCTTACCTTAATATAGATGATTCGCAATTTCAAACCAAACCAAATTAAATTATCAGTTCCAAATTATCCGGCTGGAAGTTAAATTGATTCCCTTAATATTTCTGTATTTTTACAGGTCTTGTTATCATCTCGCCCTCACACAAGGATTCAGTCAATAACACAATCAAAAACCAAACACAAGCAGAAGAATACCAGCCGAAACAAGGAACAGTATATGTACTTAATATTTTTAGGCTTCAAAGTTTAACTAAACTCAAAAGGGAAAATTAAAATTGAAGTTGCAAGTAATCTGTCCCTTGTATACACATATATACATAAAAATGTTTCTATTTTTTTAGTTTTATGTTTTTTTTATATCGATTTGAACAGACAAGTAAAAAATTGAAGCCATGTTTCAACTCAAAATTAACTTTTAAACGTATATACATACATAAATAAAAACTGAAGCAAATAATAAGCTCTCCTAAGATTCTGCACAATATCAAGGTAGAATTATAACCTATACAGGGATGACCAAACGTAATATTTGCCAAAAATGAAAAACAAACCAGCATAGGACAGTAAATTTAAGGCTCACACTTATCACCATGTACATTTGCAAGTCCCTCTAAATGTCATGTTAATCAGTAAGCTAATTTCAGATGACACAAAATTTAAAGCAATTCATGTTCCAATAATTAGAAGTAAATGATAGAATAGTTCATTAAGATGAAATAATTATCATATTGGTTTCCATTAATTCTAAACAGAAGAAGTATCATCAACCAAAACAATGCAATCTCACCATTTATTCAGCAAACACATCATCAGAGATTAACGGGGAGTAAATCCACAAAAATAAAACAGAATTCTTTTCATGCATTCATAAACCACATACCATTATAAATCCAGAGGAAAATCATAACACACCTGCTTTTTTCAACAAAATCAAACAAATTCATGAATTAATTATTTATATATAATTTTAGTTCAACCAGTTTAACCCGAATTATACACACCACCATAGATACAAGCAGACACAAGTTAAACTAAAAGGCAAATCATATCATATATTTGTTAACGCTATCTCTTATGCTTCAAAGTTTATTTAAACTCAAAGAAACAATCAGACTTGCAACAGTAACAATGAACTCTACATTACAAAAGAAGAATACAACAGGCCATTCAGATTACTAAAAAATGACGACCTCAAAGCCACCCACATATTCAATCAAAGCAGGAATAAATTTCAAATCATTTTGAGCAATCCAAAAGAATCAAACATACAAAAATCAAGCTGCCAAAAAAAGGAAAAAACATTTAGAGAATAAATATACATTCCATACACCAGACGCGATTCACAAACCTTATTTCAATCATTCTTAACACAATCAAGCCAAATGAAGAACACAGTCAATTCACCAAAACAGCACATAATTCTTAAAATAAAAGATAAAGATTGCTACTTTACATGTCTTAAAATCAAAAGATACTCATTTAAAATTTAAAGGAAAGAAACCAAGAAAAATAAGGAGAAATCGTTACTAGCGCAGATAGGCCGATAATGAGCTCACGGTGGAAGGTGATGCCAAGGCTCGAGCTTTCTGGCCCTTCGACGGCGGCTTACGAGTGCAAGGGAAACTGATGTGTGTGAGGAAGTCAGTGAAAGGGTGAAAAATTGGTGAGAGGTCTAGATGGGTCTGTTTGGGTTTGTAAGAGAATCGATGATAGAGGAAGGTGATCTGTTTGGGTATAGGCCGCGGTGGGTATGATCTGAGGTGAAGGTGAGGAATCGGAGAGTGAGAGACCGCCTGCTAAGAGAGAGAGAGAAACCGAGAGCAGAGAGAGGGTCGATGAGAGTGGGTTACCCAAAGGGGATAGAGAAAGGGTGCGATTGACAGCAGAAAGATAAAAAGTATAGAGAGAGAGAGAGAGAGAGAGAGAGAGAGAGCCGGTTAGTTGAGTTATAGAGAGCCGGTGATGGAGAGGGGCGGAGAGGGGGCGAGTGGGTCTGTAACTTGGTGTTAGTGAGAGAGATGATGTTTTTAGCTGAGTGACGAGTGGAATCGAGTCTGAGGGCTAGGGAATGAGTTAGGGTGAAAAACAAGAAGCCCGCAACAGAGGGCGAGCGCGAGGGAGAGAGTCAAGCCGAAAAAGAAAAGAAAAGAGGAAGCAAGATGTGCCCTCTGCAGCTGCTATTCTTTTTTCATATATTATTACTCTCAGTGTCACATTTTGACTGGACATACTTTTTCACGATATTTTTTCTCTCAAATTAAGGTTGTATTAAATCCAATTTATTTTGAGTCATAAAAAAAAAATATCTTAAAAAAAATATGACAAAGTGAATATTATTATTAAAAGTTAATAAATAAAAAACTGAAATAGTAATTTTTTTTCATGTACTAAATAAATTCATTAAAAATATTAAAAGTTCCCCTCCTTCTAAAAGTATTAGTTTTTTTTTTAAAAGTATTTCGCACTTTAATTTTTTAATTTTTATTATAACTCATTACGATTCATTTTAAAATAAAATTTAATTTGTAAATATTTATATAATAAATATTAGTATAAATGATATATGACATATAAATAATTTAAATTAATATTATGTGATATTATTTTTTAAATTATAGTACCTATTAGATAATAAATTTTTTTTATAAATTATATTTTTAGTATAAATAATTTTCTTTTTATTTGACATTTCATTTTTTATCAATATTTTTATAGTAGATGCTCAAACACCTATTGATAATATAACATACAATTATTCATGATAAATACACAACTATATTATGTATTTTTTGTAATTATATTTTATTAATAGTTATTACAAAAAAAATGTATAGAAAATTTGTTTTTTTTTTAAATGAAAATAGCATTTCTATTTTTTTTTTCTTCATTGTGTTAATGCTCATTTTTTCTTTTATTTTATGTTTGCATTTCTTTGTTTGACTCTTAATTAAATAAATATTTATATAATTCTAATTGATTTATTAATTAATAAATTACCAATCCTAAAATATAATATATTAATTATATATTACTTTCTTAATTTAATAATGATTATTTATTCTAAAAAATAGCATATTATTTTTAGAAATTAATTTATTAATTATTAAATTACCAATTAAACCTCTATTTATAAGAATAATTCATAAAAAATAAACAAGGTTATATAGAATATTTAAATTACACTAAAATTTAAAATCTGAAAGAAATACTAATTAAAACTCGTAAAATATATATAGGACATATAGCAAAATTCTAAAAATAAATATATTTCTACCTAATTTATTACCAACTAAAAATAAATTTTTGTACGTATTTTGCTAGATGTAAAGGGATATAAATTCTAGAATTCGAATAAATTTTTCATAATTATTCTAGATAATAAAAACTTTTTTTCTTAAAATAAATGGCTCCTTATTATTATTATTATATTATATGATCTTAAATAAAAAATTTTTAGAGGTGAATTAAAAAAAAAAAAAAGAAAGAAAGAAAGAAAGGGAAGATAAATGTGAATATGAATCTTTTGCAAAGTTTATAATAATAATAATACCATTTATCCTAATTTGTAAAAAATATTTAATATATAATATTGAATAATTTTTTATTTTTAAAATTTTATAACTAATTAGAAAATAAAATGGTAAGATAATATATATTTTATTTAAAAATTAAATTGTATTTTCATGAATAATTTGATGCATGAATTACCACTATAATTAAAAAATAATTTATCAAATGACTATTATTTATGAACTAATAACTTTTTATTTTTCCACATAATGTTTGTCTTTTTTTTATTTTGGCCATTAGATAGAATTTCAAGAATGTGAAAATCAATTTTGAGACTTTTTAGAATAATCCTTTTGTGTTAATACTCATTATTTTCTTTTCTTTTGTATTTACTTTTTTTTTTTGTTTGATTCCTAATTGAATAAATATTTATATAATTCTAATTAATTAACGAATAAATTTTTAATTTTAAAATATAATATATTAATTATATATTTACTTTCCTAATTGAATAATAATTATTTATCCTTTAAAATAGCATATTATTTATATAAATTAATTTATTAATTATTAAATTATCAAATAAATCTCTATTTAAAAGAATAATTAGTCAAAAATAATAAGATTATCTTAGTAAATGTGCTCATTTCTCTTTTGCATACATTTATATATTGTATAGATAAAATGGTAAGATACGATATATTATATTTAAAAATTAAATTATATATTCATGAATAATTTGAATATGAATTACCACTGTAATTAAAAAATAATTTATCAAATGGCTATTATTTATAAAATAATAACTTTTTATTTTTCCGCATAATATTTGTCTTTTTTTTTTTCTCCTTTGCCATTAGATAGAATTTTACAAATATGAAAATCGATTTTGAAACTTTTTAAAATAATCTTTTTATGCTAATGCTCATTCTTTTTTTTTCTTTTTATGTTTACATTTTTTTTTTTGTTTGATTCCTAATTGAATAAATATTTATATAATTCTAATTAATTAATAAATTTTCAATCCTAAAATATAATATATTAATTATATATTTACTTTTCTAATTGAATAATGATTATTTATCCTAAAAAATAGCATATTATTTATATAAATTAATTTATTAATTACTAAATTACTAAATAAACCTCTATTTAAAGGAATAATTAGTCAAAAATCAATAAAGTTATTTTAGTAAATATGTTTATCTCTCATTTAAAAACTTATTAATATGTGGTTTACTTATATAAAAAATACTCTTTAAAATAAAAGGTGCTATTAAAAATACTCTTATATCCTTACTAATTATTTTTTTTAATAAAAATGAAATAACTTATAAAATATATATATAAGTGATTATATATAATAGAAATAGTTTATAATTTTAATTTTATATGTTGTAGGCTTATAATTTTTTTATTTGCTTTGAGTGAAAGTGTTTTTGACAATATCGATTTATTTATAATTAATAAATAAATAATTTATTAATTTATTTTCAAGATATCAATATAATTATCATTTGATTTTTACTTCATAATTTATTATACATATCTTTTAATTTTTATACACATAAAGTTGATTTTTTAGTTTTGTTCAAAATCAATTATGATTTTCTAAAGAAAACTTGAAAACATAATATATATAATTAACTAAATTAAAAAATAAAAATATTCATTATATTATAAATTAATTTTAATTAACTTTCAATTTTGGTACAACTTAAATCTTTTCTATAATGAAAATTTTAAATAAATTTAAATATTTATAGAATTGTAAACAAGTATATTTTTTAGAAAAATATATCATTATAAATATAAATAGAAATTTTAAAATTTAATAATAAAATAACAGGATTATGCTTATTATTGTTAAATGAACTCTCAGATAGTGCATTTTTTTTTCTGTTATATCTTTTTATAGAACCAAAAATAATTTTTCTAATTTACAATAGAATTTTCTCAAAGTCAAATTAAAATTTCTCTAACTTATTAATATTCTAATAATTAAAGTTAAAAGAATTTATATAACTTCTTAATATTCAAAAAAATATTGAAAAATATAAATTATTCTAATTGAATTCTTTTCTATTTAAAGTAAATATAATTAATATATTAATAATAATTATTTTATTTTTTCTTATTCTAGTTGAATTTATTCTTTTTTTATTTAAATTAAATTTGTTACAACGTGCTTTAAATTTTTTTTATCAAACTTTTTTTATTCATCCCATTCCCAAAAAATATGGTATGTTTAGTTTTGTTTTTAGTATTTTATGTAACACAATTATTTTGGTTTATTTTTTATGCATAATTATAGAGAAAATTTATGTATTTATTACAAGAATTATTTGTTGTATATTAATTTAGTAAAATTTCATATTCAATTAAATTATTACAAGAATTATTTGTTATATATATATTTCATTTTGTAAAAGCTCTTATTTTATTTATAGTACAGTAATAATTTTTTTTTATAATCATACTTAAATAATTATAGACTTTTATTCATATATATTACATTAATAAAGAAAATAAATTATAATAAACTGAAAACATATTTTTTTTCTTTTGATAAAAATAATAAATTCTTATTATTTAAAAGGAGAAGATATACTTAATTTTTTAATTTTTAAGTTTGCTCAATCTTTGATGATTATCTCAAGACATATGTACATTGGCAATTAGTGATTTATTAATTAATAAATTATCAATTCTAAAATATTATATATTAATTATACTTTTCTAATTAAATAATGATTACCTATCTTAAAAATAGTATTATTATTTAATAAATTAATTTATTAACTATTAAATTACCAAACTAGCATTTATTTATAAGAACAATTAGTAAAAAATAATAATGATATTTTGATAAATTTGTTTTTCCTCCCCCCTTACCTTGCATTTATGTATAGTATATATAGTATAGATATAGATATTTATTACTATTTTTATTTTTTTGACAAATTTTACTAAAACTCAAAAATTTCAAAGAAACAAAATTATACAAATTTTTATATTTATATTTATATTTATTTTCTTTTAAAAATAATTGAAAAAATTTTACCTTTAAACAAATTTTTATTTTTTGAAAATTTTGTATATTTTATGAAAATAGTTAAAAATTGCTTAGACACAGTGTCTATAAGTTTTATTTAAAATTATATTGTTTTAATATTACAAAATTATTATTTTTTATTTTACTTTTAATGAAGCAACACTTTAAAAGTGTTGTTTTTATTTTAAAAATATTGCATTACTTTATTTTAAAAAATGCATCACTTTAAAAGTGTTGCTTTTTTTTTTTTTTTTTTTAATTTATTAGAGTGTAACACTTTATAAATGTTGCATTAACCATAATGATATAACATTTCCACCAAAGTGTTGCATTAAATCCTATCTAATGCAATACTTCTAATAAAGTGTTGCATTTAATTATCACATCTCAATTTTAGAGACATGACAGTTCTAGAACATGGAGAAACATAAGGTTATCCACACCTATAGAACCACTTATACTTATACAAATACTACTTATGATCATACTAAAACCTCTTACATTAACTTAAATAAACCTTTTTTTTTTTTTTTAGAAAACCTTAAGTTGTGGAAGTATAGTTAAAATATACTTTAAACATAATCCATAAGGAAATAATATTTAGAATCTAATTAAAACCTCGAAAGATAACATTTCAACATAAACATTCAAAAATAAATATTCCTAGAGTGTCTAAGGATAACTCTTCATAACATATTAAACTAATTATCTTGGACAATGAATTCCCCAAGCGAAGTAGGATGCTTAAGTCATTGCCTTGCCTCCTTATACTACTCACCTGGAACCACACAAAGAAAGAAGGGGTGAGATAGATGATCTTAATGAGTAAATAATATAGTATAAACGATATCATATATCCCATTTTTAGGGAAAGCCCATTGCATATAACACATAGTTCACGATTTACAAATCATGGTTTCACAGTATATAATTTAACAAGATTCTCACTGTAGCAGGTTTGCAGAAATCACATTTAAAACACTTATTACTCAATCAGAGTAAATGACTATACTAGCGAATTCACTCAAGGGAGAGGTGGCCTTATACCAAATTCCAACTCCCAATCCATTACTTATAAAGTCATGAAACTGATCAGGCTCTACGGCTAGAACTCCCTTTATAGCTAAGGTAGATACACAACCTCTATCCATCAGGTTAAGACCATGTGCATAGGTTTTGATGATTATCTGCATCGGCATGAGGACTTCTGCATAAAGGGTTAAAGGTACCATAGCTAGAGCTAATGGTAATCACCTATAATAATAGCACTTAAGAAACAATAACATGTATCATGATAGCAATAGCAGTTGTACTTATTGATCAAAGGATCAAATAATGTGTGTTTCTAGACAGAAAATAAGGTAAGGCAGCAATTACAAAAGATCTTTCATATCATTGAACAAATAATAATGGCTTTGGACCAATTATCCGTTGGCAACCCAAGCTTAACAAGAAAATCACATAATTATAATTGAAAGTAGAAACAAACTTGGGTTTCAAGAGTTTCAAAAATTCCCATAACAAAATCATAATAGCTTGTACTTGTAATAATAGCATAATGTTTACTCATCTTATGGTTTCTTTGCTCCTAATTCACGTAGCCCTTGGACTTCTAAAACTCCTCAAGCTCTATCATAATATTTAATTCAATACTTAGTATTTATTTAATCATGATGCTATCCTATCCCATAACTACCCCATGCACACATAACATTCATATACATTTAAAGTTTCACTTGGAAGTGCACTCCTCACTTGTACATAGCATATTGAGTTTAAAAGTCTTATCCATTTAGCCTTCATAGGCTCATATGAAAACACATTATAATTCATACCAAAACTTTCTCAAGTCAAACACAATGTCATAATCTTAATATCAATTCACTTTAACAATTATCTTAGTACACTTAACACTTCTATACATGTCAGCTTATCAATAGCTTTTCAAGTGTTATGCCTATCTCTTATGACCCATTCATTTAATCAATCTCTTCATCAATTCAAGACCATTAATTCATTATCAAGTCATCATAACATCTATTTTCATATTTATCAATCACATTCACATTCTAATCACAGCATAAGGTTAAGATACCCTAAGTATACCAAAGTGCCTCTAGGCTTGTCTAGTGTCTTCCCTTCAACCAACATGCAATTTAACTATTTATCATACATACATACATCTCAATAATCATTAAAATACATTACATAAAAATTATAGACATTAGGATAAAAACCCCATGGTAGGTCGAATATCCTATTAAGAGAAAAACTAAATTTTTCTTACTTTTCTTACTTTTCATCTATTATAGTAATATGTATAAATATGGTTTGAACCAAAATTTTTCATGTAAACACAATAAAAATCATTTTACAACATTAATCTACATGAATCAATAGTAATAGGTATATCTCATACATGAAAATTCAAATTTTGGATTTTAGGATGCAAAACCTTGAGTTTTCTTATTTTTGGTATTTTCTGGTCATTACAGTAATATATAAACAGGTGGTTTAAATTATTATTTTTCATTCAATCATAGCAAATGTTAGTTTAGAACATCCACATGTATAAATCGATAGCCATTGATCATAATTATGCATGAAAATTTTAAGTTTCAAGGTTTATGGTGAAAATAATGAGTTTTCGTGCTTTCCGTTCATTACAGTAATATATAAACATATGATTTAAATCATTATTTTTCATCCAAACAAAACAATTATCAGTTTAGAATATTAAACATCACAAATCGGCAGCTCTTGAGTTGTCAGTTTAGAATCTCCACTGATATTCGCTATAGGATAGATTCGCTAAAAGATCACCCAAGATTCCTAAAAGATTAAAAGATAATTGTCATGGTATAGGTGAACTAAAAGTTTGCCCAGGATTTCTTAAAAAGAAAAAAAGATATTCACTATGAGATAAGGGGACTAAAACTTCACCCAAGATTTCTTAAAAAGAAGAAAAAACAATTTGCCATAAGATAGGCGAGCTAAAAGTTCACTCAAGATTTCTTAACAAGAAGAAAAGATAATCTCCATAGGATAGGTGAACTAAAAGTTCATCCAACATTCCTTAACAATAAGAAAAGATAATTTCCATGGGATAAGTGAAATAAAAGTTCACTTAAGATCCCCTAAAAAGATGAAGATAATTTGCTATAGGGTAGGTGAATTAAAGTTTGCCTAAGATCCCCCTAAAAAGATAAAGACAGTTTGCCTTGGGATAGATGAACTAAAGTTTGTCTAAGATTGCCTAAAATGATAAAGACAATTTACCATGGGGTAGGTGAACTAAAGTTCCCTAAGATCCCCTAAAAATATAAAGACAATTCACTAGGGATAGGTGATCTAAGGTTCGCCTAAGATTCCTTAAAAAGATTAAAGCCACAAGTCGCCATGGGTTAGGTGAACTTCATATTTGCCTAAGATCCTCTAGAAAGTTATAGGTTGCCATGGGATAAGCAAACTACAAGTTTGCCCAAGTTTCCCTAGAATTTTACAAGTTGCTATGGGATAGCAAACTATTAGTTCGCTTAAAATTCCCTAAAAAATAGTTAAAGGTCATAAGTCTACATGAGATAGATAAAAGTTTACCCAAGATTCCCTAAAAAAAAAAGTCTTCATAAGATAAACAAGATAAGAAGTTCATCCTAAACTATAAGTTTGCCTAAGACCCTTAAATTAATAAAGATTTTAGGATAGGTGAGTGAAGAGCTCACCCAAAACCCCTAAAGTTCAAGTTATAAAGTTTTAGGGAACTGGTGAACCATGAATTCACCTAAAACTCTAAGATATTCTATAGATATTTACAAAAATACTTAGTCAAAATCATCGGATATATCAACACTTAGAAAATAAAACATACATGAAATATAAAAAATAAAGAGATTGGAAAATATAGGGGAGGATATATATCATGGAGCTGTGTGTTAGCATGAAGATCGCCTTGTGACAGAATCTCTAAGAATAGAAGCCAATTCTGAGCCTTTGACTTGGAACTAGTGGGGCGCATTGAAATAATCAACAACTAAGGAATTGCCAGAAAACTTGCAAAATCTCTGAAAAAAGAAGAATCAAAAGAGAAAGTGCAGAAAAAAAATATAAAAATAACACGAATAAAGAAAGAAAAAGAAAAGGAAAGTGATGGTAACAAAGAAACTGTAAAAAAAGAAACTTAAGTAAAAGGTGAAGGTGTTATTTATGAGGTATAGTGCAGAAATAGAATGGAGTTTTTCCCCAAAGTTATGTGGCACCAAAAGTACCTATACAGTGATCTTTTCAAATTCTAAATAATTGTGAAGCAATGGAAACAACCCTATAAATATTTTTGAAAAAAGATCTATCTATAAAATCGCCTTCTTAAGGGTTCGCCTTATGATAAAATCTTTGAAAATTTATGTGATTCCAAGCCTTTGATTTAGAATTTATGTGTGTGTGTGTGGGGGGGGAGGGGGGGAGAGTCGAGGGTCGCCTGTGTGGTCATCCTATACAAGCTAGAAGCTTGTCCAAAGAATTCATATCCTACTAGACCACTACCAGAAAGAGTCCTCCGATTAAAATACAGCCATGGGGAATCCATTTCCTAACATATCTACTCCTCAAGACACCTCTATAAATAGTATTCTTTTCTCTATAAGATGGGCAATAAATTCTAAGCACTCTAAGCTTTTTAATTCTCAAAAATCATAACTTTACTAACTTAAGCATCAGAATGGACCCCAGGAGTATCGTCTGGGTATACGCTTGGGCCCTCTAATTTTCTACTTTACAGGTATTAAAGATCACCTAACAATGTGTTAAAGATCTACTTTACAGGTATTAAAGATCACCTAACAATGTGTTAAAGATTAGAATTCATCTTGGCCACATAATATATTTTTCCATAAAATCTAATGTTTATACATAGACATTGTGATTCTATACATTTCCCTATGAAAAAATGGAACTTCTTATGTTGGAGTGGGGATTAATAACCTCTTGTATCACTATATATCACAAAAATGGTTATACTAAAATAATTTTTTTAAAAAAATTAAAAACAATCAATAAATCATAGAGATCTAATCAAGTTGAGTCGAGCAAGCATAAGTTTGCTTAGGTTTGTTAGATTTTTTTTTTTTTTATGAGCTTGAGTATGCTCAAGCTCGACTTATCAAAAACTTATTTATAAATTATTATTGAGTTTGGCTTAAGCTCAGCATGTTAATTAATTGTAATTAAGCTAAGCTCAAGCTCTAGCTTGACTCATTTTGAATCTCTTTTATGGCTCATCAGAACACTTAACTTTCTAAATACTCATTTCTAATAAAATAATTATAAAAAAAATACTTAAAACTAACATAAAAGCAAAAGTATCTAATTAGTAAAAAAATTTGATTATTTAAATAAGTCTCTTTTAAAAGAAGCATAGATAATAAATGCGAATTGAAAAAATCTCAAGAAAGCATCTCAAGAAAACAAATAGTGAAACATTTCCAATCAGAACTTTCATTTCACCAAATTTGAAAAACTAAAAAAATAAAGAACTAAATAGATCTAGTTTTTTCTTAATAAAAAAATTAATAAAAAAAATAGAGAGAGGAAGATAAAGACCTTTTAGGACATGAATCTCTGAAATCCAATGAAATCCTAATTAAGAAGTAGAATTAACAGGAAATCTTTTGTTAACCCTAAAAATTAATTTAGAATTAAAACCTTTAGGTTATTTTAATTGGCTCCCTATTACAATACTATCAGTCCTTTGGATTGATATTTGTTGCTATTTTTGGTATTTTTTTATTGTTATATTATAGTAAAATAACCTAGACCCACTGTTTATAGGCATCAAAGTACCATCAACTCTGAATCTAGGGATCTATCCAGAAGAATAACCTGAAAAGCTTGTATATAGGCTGCCAGAGCCATCAACTCACTTGAACAAGGATATGGTATGTAAGCTATCGCTATCAATTAAAATGTTTGGTGAATATATAGGCTGAGAGTGCCATTAATTCAAAAGGGTGATCACAGCAAGTCAATCTTGAGAAAATTTGTGTGTTTATTAAAATGAGTGGTAAACTATACAATGTTTTAATAAGCATATTTATAGTGTATAGCTTTAGGTTATTTTCCTAGTTCTACACTGATTTAGTAATCATAATGGGATCACTATATACCATAGGCCCAAGTTTCAAGAAATTAAACAAATTCCTATTTATAATAGTACAATTACAAACTAGGCCACATTTTTTAGGCCTAATTTTAGGTCGACGTCAATAATGCTCCCTGTAACCCTTTTCTTCAATAGGAGAAGGGTTGCACATTTCTGTGCTGGCCTAGCCTAATAAGCTAATCATAATGCTTGATGAAATTCTCAGCTCAGTAAATGCTTGTTCAATTACTCGAACAATTCATTGAAGACAAAATAAAACACCTTTTATTAGAAGTCAAACCATTGCATATGTTAGTTTTTCAATCTCAAATTTTAATTTTATAGAAAACCTATTAGAATTCAGTCAGACAATCTTTACTACTACAAATAATTATTACTACATTGGAATTATAAACTCTAGAGAAATCAAACTATCATGTCTCCTTGAATTTTGCACCTCATAACCACCCTACCTTGGCTCTAAATATAAGGATTCACTTGTCATTTTTACCTTCTGGCAAAGGCTTTTCTTAGTAAAATTCTCTGACTCAAATTGTATACCTTTAAGTATTCAACTGCACTTCAAGTTCCTCATAAAGATTCAAGTAACTTTATTTTATTTTATTTTTTTACTTTTTGATCTTTTAATTAGATTGAAAATTTCTACTCTTTAGTTTGCGTAATTCAGCCTTTGATTCAGTTAGGATGACAAAATCAAAGAGCAAAGAGATATCCTTAAGCCAATCTCATAAAACTTATAATACGATGGCTGAGTATGATAAGCTTATTTCTCTTAAGGTGCTCAACAAATCACTTTTTGGCTTACCTTTAGGGAGTATTCTAACCAAACACAAACCCAAATTCAAAAAATTTTATTTAGTACTAGTATTCCCCTATGTTTGCTTCCAAAAATTACTTCTATTTATAGATATATGGTAAAGCTCCTAGGTCTTGGCCGACCATCCCAGACGATTATGACTCGTGGTATAATAGATTTAACCCCTTCTTCTCAGCCACATAGGAATCTCTAAGCATTCATTAGTTGATTGAATTTTCCTTAGTTAAAATCAATCTTAATAAACATTTATTATTTCTTGCTCTTCTTTTTTGGTAGGCCAAAAGTAATGCCTTTGCTTTCATATTCAGCTTAGTGTCTATCACCTTATTTGATTTGTCCATTTTATTTAGCATTCTTTGGAGGTCAAGGTTAATAACCTCAATATTGAATAGCTTGTAACTATAGTAATTTTCTTTTCAACAACCGATCCACCAATCTCGAATCTTCTTTTGAAGAACACATCTATTTCCTTCTTTACTGGTTGCGCAAGTTTGTTTTCTGCATAACTTTAGTAAAAGTTACCAAAAACATATGAAAATCGCAATAGTTTTTGCATAAGGCCATAGGCTCACATTTGGCCTTTACATCCTTACCAACATTTATTGAAGCATCCATATCTTTCTCTATAATGGTAAGCCTTAATCTTTTGGCATCATTTGCAGCCCTTTATGGATGGTTCAATTTTGGTTGTTTGCCTATTTTCTAGAACTTGGCCATAACACCCTTAAACCACTACAAGCAAAATTCCAAATTATGGCTGATGGGTTAGAGATATTTCATTCAAAAATTTATAATTCAAACAAGTTTTTATCTTTTATTATTCTACCAAATGCCATGCACCATCCCTTTTTGCCTCTTTCAACCCACTGAATTTGGCCTAGAGTGGACGAAATTCATATATGAAAGCTTTTTTCTCAAAAACTTACCCATCCTAGAGGAATGGGCTGAGTCATATATTAGCATGCTATATGTGCAAGATTTATACTTCAACACCATTCTTGACAATAAATGTGGTGTTGAAGTATACCATCTCGACATGTGCACTAGACAACTTGATTTAGTACAAGGCCTCCCATTTTTTGTCGCCTTTTTGGCCAATGGTGGTCATGCAATTTAGCCTCTTGTTTCTATTGAGCAAATTATGAAAATAAAGAAACTTTATAAAACACGAGTGGCCAATTTTGAGGTTAAGGACTTACCCATATTGACTGATTGTACCAACCTATTTATGGATTAGTGGTTTGATTTTGTGAGAAAGAAAATGGTTAAACCCTTTGAATCAGTTTGAGCTATGTAAGATTTTACTACTAATATCTAAAGTCATTCCATCTTATGAAGCCTCGCCCAAGCACCGTTCCGATCTGCTAAGGGGGATCAGAATGCTCATTTGGATTTGAACTCACGATGGAACCCTTGGGTTTAGATTAGTTGATTTTGAAAATTGACATAGAGTTGCCACCTTAATTTTATTTTTTATTTAGGAAAATATAAGGTAAAAACCCATTTAGTTGACTCCAATTTATTTATCCAATGGAAAAGTGAACTAGTCCTCGATTGCCAAAGAGCATTCGAGGAATAGGTTTTTAGTTTATTTTGAAAAAGATTTGTTTGGCAAATTTAATACAAAATGACTTAAAATAATTTTCATGAATAGTTTATATAATGCATGAACAATTATATAATGCATGAATTAAATAAATAAATAAACATTCATTCAACGAGAAAAAGTAAAGCAATAAAGTAAAGGAATTAAGCTTACAATTCAAAACCAAAATAAGGGATACTTCCTCTAGCCCTTATGGGTTCTAAGGAAGTCACACATTTCCCAAAATAATTCTAAAGCAATAACTAAAGAAAAATAAAGAAAAAGAGAAGCAAAATCAACATCATAATAAAGAAAACTAAAAGCAAATAGCACAAAGAAAAGAACTAATTCACAAAAAGAATATACAAGAGAAAGATTATTGTTTATTTAATTGGATTTGATGTTTTAAACAAGCAAGCCTATGTATCCCTTCAAATGGGAATCAAAATCCACATAGTTCGCCCTTCTTGCGAAGGGGGTTTGTTTGGTTTTAGCCTTTTATCATGTTTTAGTTCATTGATTAAAAGGTGGATTGATTGATTAAATTAGATTGATTGATTATCAAGTTATTAATTAGGTTAGGTTTTAATTAATAAGTGGATGCATCAATTCAAATCATTTATCAAATTAACTAAATCATATTCTAATCAACATACCTCAAAATAATGAAAGAAAATAATAAAACATGCAAAGCAAAGAAATAATAAATGAAAAGAATAGACTAAGCAATCACAAGGGAAAAAATAACAAACAAACCAAACAATATAAAGAAAAAGAAAAAAATAAAACAAAGCAAAACAAAATAATAAAATAATAAAAGAAAATAAATACCTTATGAGGGTGAGGCTTGGGGACGTAGGGTGGATGAAGTGGACCAGTGGATTGCAATTCCACCTTCTCGGCTTGGCAAAACAGCAACCTTTGAACGGCAACTCGGACAGCGTTATTGGGGCTTCCTCACTGATTTGAGGAGAGCTACCTCGAAATGACCACCCAAATAAAATTTTAAACTAAAAAGTTCATTCCTTTTGGACCAAACTTATGAAATGGTTCGCTTGATGCAAAGGCTAATCAAGCAAACCAAGAGATCAAAAGGTCATAAAAAAGGAGTGGGAGGACCCCTATATATAGGGGAAATGTTAGGGGAAAGTTTCATGCACTTTCGATGTGGGATAGGTGCATAAAATGAAGAAAAATTGGAAAAATACGGAAAGATACAATTGTTGCCATGCGAAAGCCCAAGGCAGCTACAGGGACATTAGTGGCAGCTGCGGGCCATCGTGATAGTCACTTCAGCTTCCACAGTAGCCACAGGGTGTCTTGCGGCTGCCAGGCCTAACTTCGCCCGTTTTGCAATTTTGGCCTCGTTCTCACCTGTTTCTCGTCCGTTTTTCATGATTCTTGTTGCATTATGCTCGTTATTCAATTTTAGATAATCTGAGGATAGTTTAAAGGTCAAAGGAATAGGTTTTTGCTCCATTTCTCAAATTTTTGATTTTGGCTTCTAGAGGTCTGTTTACCACACTTAAGCACCTCTAAGGTTTCAAATGCAATCTGAATGGTGCAAAATTAATCACACATTTGACATCGATTCATCTCATATTGTGTAGGGCTCTTGATTGACCAAATCAAAAGGTATGCATCTTCATGAAATCCTCACTTTTGAACAATTTTATGGTATCCAAATGAAATGTATCAGTAAATAAACGCTATTCAGGTTGAAGCAGACAAAAGAGATCTTGTTAAATTGGAAAATTGCCAAATTAAGGCTAGAAATTTTGACTGAAGAGAGACTCCTTCAAAATAGGTGCTCAGGCCAGGAAGCTACTATTCTAGTGGCCTAATATACCCAATGCCTTTTTTTGCTACAACTAGGGCCCTCTTGAACCTAACCAGAAGAATGCCAAAAAACTAAGTTACTTGGGCTACTTCCTATTGTGATCACTAGCCAAGTAACACTAATTAGTTTTGGGTTGAGCTCTTAAATGAGCTACCTTTAGCTCTATTAGGTACCAAATCTATTCCTTATGTGATTATTCATTATATATTTACATCTAATTGAAGCTTATTTGTCCTTTTTTACAGATGCTATTCTTGAGATCATCCCCCACTCCTAAGGTGAACTAAGAGAATTTGAGGCCATCGAACCACCTCTAAAAGGATATAAATATAGAATAGGTCTTTTTTCCTCTAGTTAGATTTAACACTTAAATCTCCCTTTTTGCTAATGTGCCTTCTATCTTGGTAGGCTAACCATAAGCCTGCTCCTCTAAGCTTAAAACCATTGTTAAGGTTGAACGTCAAGATTCCTTCTCCTAATGGATTTATTCCTTCATCCTCGCCTTATTCTGCCTCGGTCAACAGCAAAGGATCATGTCCATTATTTAAGCAGGATAAGCTAGAATAAAAAACCACTACAATTAAGCATTTTTCTCCTTCTAAACAAGATCTAATCACTAACAAATAAGAACTTCAAATTGAGCAAATGGAGACTAAAAATGTTGATCCTAAAATAATTTGAGCTCAGTCTGAGAAGAAAAGATGTAGATATGGTAACTATTGAGGCAAGTATCATGTAATAAATGTGTTTGTTTTATTAAAATCATCATATAACTTGGTAATTTATTCGTACAAAGATGAATAGGGTGATGACGAAGATTTCATTGTAAATTTTATGATTGATTCAGTTACCCAAATCATCGAGGCTTCCATTCATGAAGAAACTATCCCTGAGTGACCTTGCTCAAGCATAATTTAAGTCAAGCTGACAAAGTCAAAAGACACATCCAATGCATCTTTGCTTTCAAGGACCTTAGTTCTAAAATTCTTTTGGGCAATGAGGCCCTTAAAATACTTCAAGTCTCTCAAGTATATCAATCAATTTGGCTCAAAGGGTGACCTCACTATTGGTGAAAAGGCTAAATATGATAATTTCCCTGGATCCTTGGACTAGATATCCAAAGATTACCATGAAGCTAAAATCGGTCCCAGATTACTTTACTACAGCTCATCATCAAATTAAAGAGCTAAAAAAGTTTGAACCTTAAGCTACCAGGAAGAATAAGTCATTGGTTGAGGAAAACAAATATCGTTTGAAAAAAAAAATAGGGCTTGAAAGATCACCTCCGAGTATCAAAGAATTAATGTGTTGAGCTCGAGAGGATACAACAAAAAAATTCATCTTTCATTTTAAAGTGAAATTAAACATCAAGGATGTTGTATTTGCAGATGAAAGGTTATCTAGATGAGATAGCAAACTTAACTCCTAATGCGTGAGCAGTCAAAACTCAATGGAGTGATATTGACCAAACCATCATAGACCTTTTTCTTCCCTTTTCCCAACCATTGAGCCTCAATCTATTTTTAGAATTGTAATGGCCATATGGTCAAGTTTTTGAACAATTTATTATTTTGTATATATGATGGCCATAAAGCTGAACTTTTGGATTATTTTCTTTGATTTTCAAATTTTTGGTGGCTAAAGGGCTGACCTTTTGCTTTATTACATGCCTTACATTATTATGCAAATTTGTATGTGATTTTAATTGCACTTAATGTTAACATTATACACCATATAATAAGCAAGTAAAGATATAATAAATATGAATGAAAAAACTTTTGTTAAAGAATGATCGGCCATTATACAAGCCAATTTTGACTTTGAACAGGCCAATAGTCTCAATTTACATCTTCTTTGCTAAAAGAGGGATCATTTTATTCCATTCCAAGGAGAGGGTATATGTGGTTTTAGAAATTTCTCATTGATAAACTGATCATGCATTTACCTGTCTTGATGAAATACTCGATAAATGTCATTTTCCTTAATTTCTTAGACTATAAACAAACCTTTCCAATTTAGGACCATTTTCCGATGGGTTTTAGATCCAATAGGCAGAATAACCTTCCAAACTAGGTCTCAAATTTTGAATTCTTTAACTGAACCTTCTTGTTGTATACTCTTTCTACTCGCTTCTTTTATGCTTCAATTCAGTCTAATACTGCCAATTGATCATAGTTTAAGTCATCCAATTCCCTTAGAATAGGTTGAGTGTACTGGTAAGCTATTACTTCATCTTGGTACCTTCATCTGAGGGATTTCATAGTGAGCTCGGTTGGAATCATCACACTATGCCTATAGAATAACTTGTATAAAGTTGCCCCTATGGCCATCTTCAAAGTGGTTTAGAAAGCCAACAATGCTTCACTGAGGAGCTTACGCCACACTTATGGATTGTCATGAACCATCTTTTGAATATTTATTTTAATCAACTTATTAGTTGCTTTAACCTGTCCATTTGCTTGGGCATGATATGAGGTTGAATGGATTACTTTTATACTGAACTCATTACAAAATTCTTCAACTTCTTCTCTAGTAAAAATGGTCCTTTGGAGGTCGTGATTGATTTAGGTAGGCAATTTTGGTGCAAGATGTACTCTTTAAAGAACTTGATCACTGATTGTTGATTCATAACATTTGAAGGAATTGCCTCAACCCACTTAGAGAAGTAATTTGTGGCTATGAGGGTAAGTGAGTATTGCTTGAAAGATGGTGGATATATTTTATCGATTATGTCAATTGCCCTTCCTTTGAAAGGCCATGGTTTAATAATAGAGTGCAGTTCGTTTGCTAGAACTATTTGTATAGGGACGTTCTTTTGACATGATTCACACCCCTTTGGCATAGGTTATGTTCCATGCTCGGCTACTGATAACCATCTTGTACTAGTAGGTGTCTTATTAACTTTCTAGATTGATGCGCTCTCGCTTCACCCTCATACACTTCAGTTATAGCTAGGATTGCTTTTTTGGACTGAGGCATAACAAAAGTTTCCTACTTAGGTGTTTTCAGTATAATTCCCCACTATCTTCCCAAAATCTTGAGGTAATGAGTCTGATTTTGTGATATGCCCCTAAGGATGGGTTCTTCAAGTACTAAATCACCTCAGTGCATTAGTCTTTGGTCAAGTCAATACTGAAGATTCCTTGGTGTCTTTCTACCAGTTCTTTTAACCGATCTATACTTTTTATATGTAATACTAAGATCAGTTATTATTCCAAAGGCACTTCACCGAACCATTTTAGATAACTAGATGCCCCTCAAGCCAATTGATTAGCTTTCTCATTCTTAATCCTTACTGTATATTCCAGAGTAAAATATTGAAAACTATCCAACAAGTGTATAGCTTTGTTACAGTATGGTTGAAGGACTGCAAAATCATAATTATATTCCCCAGATACTTGCTTGATAACTAGGAGTGAGTCTCCTCTTATATCCACCAACAGATAACCAATTCGAGAGAATTTCAAGGCTAATAATCAAAGCTTCACACTCGGCCAAATTATTTATGAATGAAAAACCAAGGATGAACCCTAGCTTAGTAGAAATGCCTCTAGATGAAGTCAAAACGATACTCGAGCTAGCTGAACTTGACATTCTTGATCCATCGAACCACTGTTACAACCCAAATTTTAGGTTGTGATAGTTCTAAAGCTTAAGGAGACATGAGGTGACCTAAACCCATAGAACCCCATTGAAGTTATCATCAATTAGCATTTATTGTATTATATCTCATCCTAAGATCAAAACCCAATTACACTTTATCTTTCCAATCTTTGCTTTATCATTTTACTTATCGCCAATGCTCTTTAATGCCATGTCACTTTTGTTACTTGAAATTTTCTTATTTCATATATTTATAAATATTGTCCATACATCTCCTACTTATTATGATATACATCAACTACTACAATATAGATTACGATACTTATCAATTCAATATATTTTAACACTAAACCTTCAAACACTATGGAGCTCTAAATCAATTGTCTTTAGAGTAACATAACCAAAACTCAAAACACAAAAATTAGCATAGCAACTTCCAAGTGGAGGAACACAGCTTAGAATTTACCTTGCTAATATGTCACCCAAACATGAAAAATTTAAACAACTACAGAATGAGTCAAGCTCAGTGAGTACATAATAATATAACATGATATAAGGGTAATTTAAGAGATTATCATTTGAATAGATTCAACATGGCAATGGAGTGATGTTAATCAAAATTGGTCATTTTAAATTAAGAATATATTTTAACAGAAATGATAATGTCTTGGAAGCAGAAAGCTTCCCACATATAAATATTAAAGAGTGGCAACTTAAGCATTACTCACTTGCATGCATCACACTACGTAAGACTGATTAGGTCTTATAGTTAGGTATTCTCCCCTAACAGAAGTTGGGTACTCTCACTTTACCCACAAGCTTAACTAAGTACATAAGGTCTGATGTATTTCCTCACACTGGAGAGGATTTCTGTTTAATAATAGGTATCAATAAAAAGACACATACAAGGTCCATATTTGGAATTCAATGGAAAATAGAATGGTATATTAATGCTTATAATCATTGGTCACAATATAGGACTAATGTAGGAGGCTCACAATGGCAAATGTCATATAAGAAGAATATGGGATTCCAATGATTGAACAACCAATAGGCAACATATGTTCAACATCAAATCAAGGTGTATGTCAATGGGTGGTAATTCAAACAATGGTTGCATACAAGTATAGTTCAATCATATCACATTATTAAGTACTCACCTTGAACTCCTTTGCTCCTATTAATATTCATTTTTAGTTAAAATAATGTCCTTCATGGTTTTGAGCAATGTCCTTGCTCTGGTCTTGAGATTCTATACCCATGTTATTTTAATTACATATTAATTAGTAACTAATAATGTTACTAATCATAACTTATCTATCCTATACTTGATTCATTATTTTAACTCACAATGGAGGTATATTAATAATGCTACATTTTACATATTCCCATTTCCATTCATTTCCAAGCTTAATTTCTTATTCAATTTCATGAATTCAAGTTTCAATCTAAAAATCCCAAAATTGATCCAAAAAGCCCTAGAATTTAGGGAAAACCATCAATCTCTCTTCCAAACCTAAAATTGATCAAGATTCATCAAATTAATGCTTGAACAATTAATTCCCATCAATTAGTTAAAATTAAATCACTTTGATTCATAAAACCCTAACTTGTCCCACTTAGGGCAAATTTGGGGAAACCTATAATTCCTTATCAAATCTTCAAATTAATCATAAAAATATGAAATTAACATAACAAAGAACCTATATGTTCATTCAAATATCAAAAAAAAAAAAAAAAACATTAGAACACTATGTCCCCCTTTTAAATAAGTTTATGCCATTAAGATTTTCAAGTCTTGAACCAAGCTTTCCTAATTCATTTTGATACTTTTAAATCATTTTTCTTCATATAAAATAACCTTAGATGCCTTCAATTAAAATTTAGAACACTTCCTTGCCAATTGCTTGTGTTGGCCGAACCATACCCCTAAGTTCACTTAGATAAGTTTCATTCTTTTCTTGTTTACTTTCCTATATTAAGCCTTTAGTTCTCAAGCCAACTTCCACGTTTAATCAAAGAATATGCCAAAAAAATCTTCCTATAAGTACAACCCCCTGGCCAAATTCTATATAAGGAAGAAAAGAAATTTTTTTTTAACAACTATAGTACCCAAATCATGTTTAGTACAATAAGTAAAAAAGATGAATATAATTTCTTACCTTAGGTAGCTTTGAATTTTGAGATTCTATGTTGATGCTAAGGTGGAGAGATTTTTCCTTTTGTTAGTGTAAAATTTTGGTGTAGAGATTGGCAAATGATGTACATGACATAATTTTTTATTTAAATATGAGATGTTGAATGGTGAGGATTTGATCATCTTTAATCCAATCACTAGGATTTGATCATAATGGATGGCTATGATTTAATCAAGTTGGATGGCTAGGATTTCATTTAAATTGGTGATGTTCATCATATGGTGCTGAAGTGCTAAAAATGTACCTAGACTTATATGTAGGAAAGATGTGAATTCAATTTGCTTAAAGATTTGACTTAATCAACTTGGGCGACTACTTAGTCAATTTTTGTGGCTAGCTTTTTCAACATCTAATTTTATCTTGACTAACCATTTCTAACATTAAAGAATTTATGTTCACTCACTAATGGGCCCTATAGGCTGGCCAAGTAAATGGATTTGGGCTTTTAATGTTCAAAAGCCCATTAACAAGCCCATAAGTCTATTAATAAGCCAATTCGTACTTAGGAATTTTTCTTTTTAACTTCTTTTCTTTCCTTTCACTTTGACTTTCTATTTTGCATTCTTTAACTTCCTTAGAGACCCTATTTAATATCATATGAACTCTATTAAATTTACTAAATCCCAACTAGTCATGGTGATATTATAAACTAGACAAACAATATAAATGGTATCACATGGTTTCTACCCGATTCCATTTCACTTCCATACTATATTAACAAAAAAAAAAAAAATCATATTCTATGGCATCATTAGAGAATATAATGAGCTATGGGATCCTTGGGTACTACAATCATGTTCTCCAATTTTCATTGAAAATGCAATTCATATTTTCACTCAGCTCCCTTTTTCTTAGGTGATGGCTAAGGAAATCGACCAGGGCTTGCCGTTTTATTACTTTTTTGGGTATATACTATAAAGGAAACTCTAATAGTGCCATGACCCATTTACCCATTTTGTTTCTTGGAAAAGGCTGAGACAGGATGTATTTAATAATGTTGGTCTTGCTTATGACCAAGATAACTATTAGTAATATGTAATACCATAATTTTGTGTAAGAAAAATAAAGGGCTAAATAAAGCTTCTTGACTGATATGTACCTCATCTCATGTTTGGGGGCTTTGTAAGGTAGGCTTTGATCTCATCAAAGACTATTTGATGCTCTTTGGTCCATACAAACTAACTATCATTCTTGGTTTTCAAAAGACCCCTTTATAACTGAAGTTTTCCAGCAGTATTTGCAATTAATCTTCCTAGAAAAATTTATCTATCCAATCAAATTTTGTAGTTCCTTCTTAGTCTGGGGAGGCTATGCTTCTATGATCACCTTTGCTTTATTTTTTTCAACCTCTACTCCTCTTTGATGAATTAAAAACCCAAGAAAGTTACCAGCCGATGCTGTGATGGTCTATATTTTATACTTCTATTAGGTTAAATAAACTCTAAGTTTATGTGTACCTATCATTTAGGTAGTATAGCACAAAAGAGGTCGATCCCACTAGGAAACTATATAAGTGTTAGCCCAAATGTTAACTATTATCTAGTGAATCAAATTCCAAGGAAACTAGAATTAAAATAAATTAAAGATTAAATTAAATTAACTAAATGCAGTAAATAAACCAAATCAATATAAAAGAATCAATGAATGGATTATCTAGATAGAAACTCCCCCTAGCTCCTTATGTATCTCATTGAATATGAAATTAATCAAATCAAATAATGAATCAAGTTAGCAATCCTAAAAGTAGAATTAAACCTTTCTCAAGTGAATTAATCCCCTTTTCCTTAAGCAAATAAAATAGAATCTCTTCTTATTCAATAGGTTAGCAAAGCATTAAGATCAAGGATTTAAAAAGGCCAAAGGATTTTTTAAACCTATCTCTAAAGTCCCAAACAATCTCCAATATTCATAAGTGATCAAATCAACTCAAGAGTATCTCTACTCCTTAATAAGAACTTAGATATCAAATCAACAAGCTAGCAATTGTCAATTAGATTTTATCAATATAAATCATGAATATAGCTACCTAGGGATGATTTGATTAAAAATCCAATTATTCAATTCATATAATCAAAACTAGGGTTTGTCCCATCTAGATAAAAGAGTTTAGTTCATGGTAAATTGGAAGAATAATGAACAAGAAAGAAGAGAATGATCAATCAAACAATCCATAAAAAAGTTCTTAAAAATCTTCTCTTTGATCTTGAATCACCCACTTCAAATCCACTCCAATCTCGTTCTTCCCTCCTGATTTTGGTTGTGAACTCTTCCTTTCTTCTCAAAAAGGTCTCTTGAAGTAAAACTCTATGAAAAGATCCAACTCCCCTCTTTTTCTCTTTGAAAACGTCTTTTAAAGGATGTATTTTTTGTTTACACGATCTGGTACATGCTTGTGTTACTAGGTGTGTCGGCATTTGTCTCCTTTATGAAAATTAGCTCTTCAACATGGGCTGCAACACACCCAAATACACGGCAGAATGGCTCAACATTCCTTGCTACACACCCACAATCTTGGGCATGTTGTCTACTATGTCTTTAACTCCTTGCCCAAAATTCGCCAAATTCGCTCCTTAGCTTTGCAATTTCCAGACAAATTGATTCGTGGCCTCTAAATCAGTTAAAACACTCAAAATGCTCTGATAGACCACTTAACAAACAAATTAAACTCAATTTAATGATAAAACCAAGTAAGAACAAGGGATAAAATATAGTCAAATATGCACTTATGACACTGCAAATGTGCACATTAGTCCTTATTCACTCAAATGACTTTCAAAGGTCAACTTCGTGTTGTTCTTTATGCAAAGATCATACTACCACATCATCAATGTGTACTTCTGAATTTCACAATCATGTCATGAAATAGAAGATTTATGGCTCTTTGATATGTCACCACAGCATTCTTTAGACCAAAAGGTATCACAACCTATTCATAAGCTCTAATTGGTCTTAGACATCCAAATGCTATTTTACTGACATCTTCCTTAGCTATCTTGATTTGGTTATAATGTGAGTGCCCACTTATAAAGTTAAGGATAAGATTACACGTAGCTGAATCAACAAGGATGTCAGAAATCAGCATAGGATACTAGTCCTTTAGCGTAGTTGTGTTGAGGATTATAAAATATATAGAAATTCTTAGCTTGCCATTCTTTTTTTATCACTGGGACAATCTTAGATAGCCTTTCCACATATGTATCTGTTTTAATAAATCTTACATCTAAGAGCCTTTTGATCTTTTACCAAACTAGCTCCTCAACTTCTTTTGACATTCTTCTCATTGGTTGCTTGAATGGAGTATATCCTGGCTTAATCTGCAACTCATGCTTTACCAAAGATTGATCTAATCCTAACATCTTGTCATAATTCCAAGCAAAGTAATCCTTGAATTCTTTCAATAGCACTGTCAATTTAGCTTTGATTCCATGTTCAACTTTGCACTAATGATCGTAGGTCGAGGATCTACTTCAGTTCCTATATTAATCTCTTTTAGTGGATCTTTGACTTTAGTCAGCTCATCTTCTAGATTTTGAAATGCTAGTTTGATATCTTTAAGCTATAATTTGCTAGTGGGATCTTGGTTTTCATCTTCATAAATGCATTCGGCAACTTACTTTTTGCACTGAGATTAATATTTAGCGATCTCGATCTTCAAATATCCCATTGGCTACTTGACTCGTGGCATTATCTGTTAGACCAGGAGTTGCCTAAAGAAAGTCATGGTTGAGACTTTTTAATAGCAGTTATGATTCGATTATATCACCCTAGGTCGCAGTCACGACCTAAACTATGTCTCGAGGCAAAATTTTAGTTCTTCGGCCTGTAATTTAGTCTTGGTCATGATGATATGAGCAGCAATCGTGATATAAAGTCACTGTCGCGAATCTTCTATCTTGGTCACGATTTAGAGGCCAGTTTCATCACCTAAGATCTTTTGAATTTCCAACATTTCTAATATGTTTTATCTACAAAATAAATACTTAATACACATATTAGATAACTTTAATTTGATTGATAAGATTAAAATAGAGATTGACTATGTTTTGAAATAACTTACGTAAATAATTCAGTTTTTCATAATCAAACATATCTAAAAAGTTCACTAAAATTCTTAACATAAAATATTTCTCTCTTTAATCTATATTTTTGGCTACCAAGGGATGTGGGGCGGAACCTAAATCTTAAGCACATAGGTTATTAATTTTGGTTCTATATTTAACAATTTACTAATTTACGCCTTTTAGATTTTAATTCAAGATACATAAGCATATTTGTTTACATTAATATTTATTATTAACTAGTTAAGCCAATTAAATTATAAAAATAATCACACACGCATAAAAATTCAAGTTAGGGTTTACAAGCACATTGTGTACATTGTGTCAGATAGTTTGACTACCCTATCTAGTTTATCCTTAAATTTCAAACTCTGACCACCCTAATGAGATATAATTTAGGCTAAGAAAGCTTAGGGTATTACATTTACACATATAGACATCATAATTATTATAAAATTAACTCAAAATTTTGGATAAGGACTAATAGATACTTTAAATCAAATTCGATTCTAATGGTCTAATTACTACTCAAATTTCCTTTCTAGATTATCATGGCTAATGGTTATTAGTTATATGAACTTAGGGTATTACACGTATAAATGTTGATAATTATAAATCATGGCCTTGAATCACATGTGGATGCATTTAAGGTAATGAATGTTTTCCTCACACCCAAATTAATTATGCATTTAAAAGAATGTATGGAATTTATTTTTGCACAAACTGAAGTATAGAAGTAGGACAAAGTGTTCGTCCACATTGAAAAAGTGCTACTACCACATTTAGCAAACTTGATTTGGTAAAATTCCACTTAATAAAGCATGGATTTGTAAAAAATTACTTTTATGGACATTGCATGGTGAAACAAAATTCTTCATGAATACTAGTTTTATTGATTATGATGTCCTTGATAAACAATTAACATTCAAGAATGAAGAAGAGACATTTGTTAATACTTACTAGTAAATGGTAATGGATGCTACTAGTCCCAGCTTCACTCAAATAAAAGAGGATCAGGCTCCTAATCCATAAGCTCAAAATTTTTTTCACATGCTAGCTTCTATAAACGTACCACTATGTGATAAGTGTCAAAATCACTCATAGCTTTTATTAGCTGCTAGATTGATGAATGTTAAATTCGAGCACCATTTCTAAGAAAGAGCTTTTGATGACATTGCTCAAATTTGTAAGGAGATTGTGTCAAAATACAATAATGTCGTAGACAATTTCTACAAAATAAAAAGTTGATCGTCGATTGGGTTTATCGGTACAAAGGATCTACAATTGATTCAATGGATGTATGTTGTACTGGGGTGAAGACATTAATATGACAAAATATAAGTTTTGTGGCCACCTAAGGTGCAAGAGATCAAATCAAAGAGTATCTAGTTCAAGAAGTAAAGTTGTTCCATATAAATAAATGGTTTACTTCCTTTTAACCTTGTGACTATTAAGGTTGTTCAATTTGAATGCCATAGCTTTAGAGATGAGATGGCATGCAGACCATGAGGTAGAAGATGGTGTAATGCATCACCCTTTAGATTCAATTGCATCGCGGCACTTTAATGATGTAGACCCAAATTTTATATTTAAGATGAAAAATGTTAGACTTGGTTTGTGTATTGATGGTTTCTAGCATTTTAGTTAATCATGGCAACAATACTTATCCTAGTCAATGATCCTAACAGTGCATAATCTTTCTCCTTGGATGTGCATGAAATCAAATGCCATGTTCCTCACAATTTGGTTTCATACACATCCAAACTAGAGGCAAGTGTTAAATGTATACTGCCGATGTCCTAAGCTAGCAATGGATCATTCGGGTAGGTGTCCAAAAGTATGCTACACATTAGACGAGAAAGAAAAAAAATATTGTATAAATGGATTAAACAACTAAAATTCTTGGAGGGATATATGTCAAACATGGCATGATGTGTTGATATGCATAAGTTGAAGATGTTTGGGATGAAAAGTCACGATTGTCATGTTTTCATGTCAAGATTAGTTCTCATCATCTTCTGTGAACTATTGCCATTGAATTTGTATAAAGCATTGATAGAATTGAGTCTTTTTTTAAGGATTTAACTTGAACAATTTTAAGGATGACATTGCTAGACTAGAAGTAATTAAATTTTCTGTAAGCTAGAGTATATAATTCCTCTAAACTTTTTTTGACTCTATAGAACATTTATAGATTCACTTACCATATGAAGCTCATATAGCAGGATTAGTTCAATATAGGTAGATGTATCCTTTTGAGAGGTAATTAAAAATATGATATTTCATGTACCTTAGACAATTCTTTCATTGAAGTATTTTCTCATTCACTTATAAACAAAAGTTAGGTACTTGCAAAAACTAAAACATAATGCGAGGAATAAGGCAAGGATGAAGGGATCTATATATAATGCTCAAATTATGAAAGAGGTGACTACATTTTGCCTATACTACTTTTAGGATCATGTATACACAAGGCATACGAGGTTTCCTCAAAATGATGATGGTGGGGGAGTAAATGGCTATATAGAATTGTCAAATATCCTGATAATCTTTTGGTGGATCAAAATCAACTTCTTAATGTGGAAGACTATAATATAGCTCATGCATATGTTTTGCTTAATTGTGAAGAAATGGAGCCATATGTAGGATGCACATCAAATATTTATGGGAAAGGCATTATGACATAATGTAGGTAGAAATAGATGCTTTGCATGAAAAGGAATTTCCTTTATGGTTTAATGCATATGTAAGTAACATGTACATTAATTACTCACTTGACTAATTATATTGTTTGCATGTTATTATCTATATGTTGTCTTGAGTGTAATGTGTCTAACTGTTATTTGTGAGAACTGGTAATGGGCCATTGAGGACCATAAAAACATATATGGGTTATTTTGTAAATGGTTATAAATTTAATTCTGAAGTATATAGATCAAGATGGGGGACAATAAACAACGATGTACACATAAAAGGATCTAGCTATAATGAAAATCATGAAAATGACTACCATGGTTATTTCGAGGAAGTTGTTGAGTTAAAGTATCTCGGTTGGCCCTTGAAAAGAACTGTACTATTTAAGTATGAAGGTTTGATCCCATACCAAATATTGGGATGAAAATTCATCTGAATATAATATGTTGAAGTCAACTAAAGATAGAAACACGGCAAGTATGAACCATTGATTCTAACTTCTCAAGCTATTGGTATCCAAGCTTGAGAGACACCACAAGATCGACTAGTTGGTTGTCAACAAAGTAAAATTGGGGGTTGTTCTTGAAGAAGAATTGAATTGTTGGGATCACTTCCTACTCTATGTGAATCCCTACCATTCTAAGAGGATGAGATGGAATTCCATACTATAGAGGATGTCCTAGACAAACAACCAACATCCTTAGTCAATGCCAATGGCAACTTCAACATAGCAATGAAGAAAAAGGAAGATCATTTAGATGCTGAGCTGGAATTTGATATTGAATATTTAGAATATGAATTCGAACAAGAAATAGATGTTGAATCGGAAGATGATGATTGGTTTGTAAACATTACTTAAATTATTTTGTTTAATATATATATATATATATATATATATATATATATATGGAATTTTTTTTAATTAGAATTGAAATTTTGCTATGAAATCAAATTTTAACTAAAAGTTTAATGCACCCAGAAATAACACAAGGGACAGTACTAGTACAAGGGGGTATTGCTGGCACAAAGGGATTACCAAGAACAGAAGTTTTCAAATCCTAATCGAGAGAAAAAAGGTAAACTTTTTTCTTGACTTGGAACTTAGGTCAAATTTAATGAAAAAAGAGAATGTGAATTTGAGATTTGGCAAACTAATGGAAAAGAGACTTTATTAAATTTCAGGCTAAAATAATTATTAGAATCCGACATAAACATTAAGACTCTGGATATGATCAAAGTATCTTGGTATTTTGTCTAACCCAAAATTGTGGATGTTTTGTTGGTGTGGAAAATTTTTGGTATTTTGAGATTTTTACAATAGGATTTGAAGTTTTATGCAGGTTTAGAGGGATAAGGGTGTGGGAATGAAATTTTTTGGTTTGGATAAAGACAAGTGTGTCTCTGGGATATCCATTTTTCAGGGGAGACTCTGCCGAAATTTTCGTAAAATTTAAATACAACTTAAATATTTTAAGTTAGAATTTAACATACTTGTTTTCAGCAATTGGTGTCTTGTACTCCTACTATAGCATCAACAACCTCTTCTTGTATGGCTTATTTGGACAAAGAGAGAACAAAATCCTCGGGTGATGTCAACTTGCACCAGTTTAGCCTATAAACTCTTAGGATTCTAGCTATAGAGTAGATGGCACTCTTAAATTCTGAACTTTGAGGATTTTATTTATTTCCTGCATCACACTTGTGTTTTGAATTTGACTTTGAACATTGATACAGAACTTTTGTATAAGCCGTGCATTACGGCTTATCTTTATTGTTTTATTGAAAAAGTGGCCAAAGGCCTACTTACTATAGATCTTAGCTGTGTTGTCGGCCTTGGATATGTCATTGTAAGCTGCCCTTTTTTTTTTTTTTTTTTTTTTAAATAGGTAACATATCGTTATGGCTGTGGGATCAGCCTATTGAGTTGTTTCCTTCATTCCCCTCATGGTGGGAAAATATTTTCCATAGTCCTTTGACATCCTTCTAAGGACTATCGATGGGACAAGTGTCTAGCTTGATAGGAATGTAGTATTTTACTATTCTCATACTTAATCTTGGAATTTCATCATATTTGCAAGTAAAGTAAAGTAGTCTTTGAGCTCTTGTACTAACCTAATCATCTTCCTTTTCAATGAAGGTTGGAGCAGGCTAGTGATGTAGGTGATTTTGGATTTCTCAGGAGTCCCCAGGTTGACTTTCTCCAAAGGGTCTTAGGCTTCCACTATAAAATCATCCAGCTTGGGTGGAGCATTTTCCAAATCATGCAATTGGATTCCCTCTACTTCTTCTGACTTTTCCCCTTTAAAGATTGCTTGAGCACATGTAGTCTCTTGAACTTCTTTAGCTAATAGCTTGTCTAAGGTTTGATGCACTTGTACTTTCAACAATATGACTGCAGCTACCACTTTCTCTTCTTGGGTGAACTTAATCATCAACCTCCTTGATGATGGCTGAGTGGTCGGCCTCCCATGATAATGCACGATCATAGACTTCTAAAGGATATTCTTCACCTGTTGTTGGCAATCCTCTCTGCTTGTCATGGTAATTGCTTTTGGTCCATCATTTTTACTATTGCCTATAAATTGAATCGAACCAAAGCTTCCATCATAAAATCTCACATCTACTACATCTGTGCAGGCCTTAAAAGGCTTTCCATTAGCCCACACTATTTCCACCTCATACCCTTTCCAAAATAAGAGGAATTGGTCAAGTGAGGATGGCACACACCAATTGGCGTGAATCCAGTTTCTTCCCAACAGAGGATGGTAGTTTGCAGTGAAGTTTACCACAAAGAAAGCTGTGAGGGAAGCCTTGCTCCCAATTTGGATTTTCACAATTAAGACTCCTAGAGTCTTTGTGACTTCTCCATTAAATGCTAAGATAAACACATCCGTAGCTATAAGATCATCTTCATTTTTGCCCAACTCTAAAGTCATCCTTAATGGAATGATGTTAATAGTAGATCCATTATCTACTAGGACCCTAGAGGTTGGCCTCCCATTGAGGTGAGCTTTGATATATAATGGCTTGATGTGTTTTGTCATCCTTTTTGCAGGCTTTTCAAAGATGACCCTTTTTGGATCCCCAGGTTTATGGCTTGGATGGTAACTCCACTACACACAGTGTGCTTCTCATAGGTTGCCCTCGAGTCTCCTATTATTCTTGAGGTTCTTCTTCAGACACTTCATCTCTAAACCTTTGAAATGAAGCTGGCAAAATGATGGTTACCATGGAACATCTCAAAGGTACAATAATTTGGTCCACTTTGATTTCTTGCCTTTTCATGTCCTATGTACTGCTACCCATAGACTCTATGCCTGCGTGTTCATTTTCCTCAATTTGATCTTCTTTTCATCCTCCTTTGGTGCTAGATTCCCTTATCCTTGCTACTGCCCTCTTTCTTTGAAGCCTCCTTTTTTGGATTCTAGTGAGAGGCTGTGGAAACTTTCTATGGTGAACAAGGTGCTAGTGATTTTTCTTGACTTCCACAGGTGGTAGCACGAACCTGGGCTATCTTTTTTGAGTGGTAGTTAGTGGGTGAAAAGTCTGAGATGGATTCTTCCTCTTCATTTTGGAATTTAGCAAAGTCTCTGACAAACCCTTTGGAGGATACTGGTGCAGACTTTGATGTAGTCTCTTGGCAATCTTGGGCTGCCTTCTCTAAATACCAACTTGATGATAGTAAGTCTCAAACTAACTTTCCTTTTTTATGCTGGAGTCTGGTCCAGTCTCTAGTAATCCTTTAAGAAGACTCTTGCATAGATTTGAGGGTAGTCCCTTAAGCAAATCCTTTAAAATATTTGGTTAATGCCTTCAAGTACTTAATTGCAAGTAATGAGTACCAAATTGAAACTCATCCCTCGTGTTATAACTTGACCAAATATGTGGTAGCCTCTTGTGTAGACTCTGTCATAGACCTTTAATGATCTTAGGCTGTCTTCTTTAGGGATCATCTTAGGGTTGGAAAGTCTAAAGTAGACTCTCTTTTTTCATATTACAGTTTGGCGCAGTCTCTGGTAGACTCTTCTTTAGACTCTTAGGTCGACTTTGATGTAGACCCTTAGGGACCCATACGTGCTTTGTTTTATCCCCTAGAGCTTTTTGCTGCCTTTTCTTTTTCTCATTGATTAAGGCACGAAGATCCACTATAATAGCATTCACAAAGGCCATGGGAGGGAAAGGTTCTTTATCAATCAGCATAGTCTCTTTCTTTTTGTTAGGGAACTTGAGTATCCCCTTATTGATCCTATCCTGAATTACATTTTTAAAAGACCAGCATGCATTAGTTGAATGGTTCCAAGAATCATGATACTTACAGTACTCTTTTCCTTTGATTTCTTCTTTTGCAGGAATGTGATGGCCTACAGGAAGACTAATGAAATCCTCTTTGAGCAGGAAGTCGAAGATTTCATCCATTTTGCTCACATCAAAAGTGTACTGCATTAAGAGAGTTTGACAAGTTTGGGATTAGTATTGGACAAACTTGGGATGTAGAATTGACAAGTTTAGCAATAGCAGTCTCTCGGGCACTAACTATTTGAAAGTAAGTCCCTATAGCCTTGTTTGTCATTTTGTTGTCCTCCTTTAGCAACTTTTCATACACTGCTACCTTTGCAGCTAGCTCATAGAAGTCTTTGAATTCCATTCCTTGGAATTTCTTCCTAAGCTCGATGTCAAGTCCCCTTTGTGCCATCTTCACAAATTCGATTTCTGGCAGGAAGACTTTACACCTACTTCTCATTTTCTTGAAGCAGGCTATGAAGAGATCAGCAGACTCTTTGCTCCTTTAAGTCATTCTTGATAGTTTAGAGACACAGACCTCAGGCTCAGCTCTAAAAAACTAGGTATGAAACTTCTTCTCCATTTCTTGCCAAAAGTAGATAGAGTCCCATGGTAATGTTGAGTACTAAGTAAATGCTTAGCTTGTGAAGGAATTTGAGAATAATCTTAGTTTATAAAAACCAAAGTTTTCATTATTTGCTAACTCTCCACATTGAATTGTGAATCTTGCAACATGTTCTAATGTGGATTGTCCATCTTCCCTAGAGAATAAAGTGAAGTCTGGGATTCGGTATTCCCTTGGATATGGATTTTCTCTATCAATGGCTTGGGGATACGGCTTGTGGAAGTCTAGCCTACCAATTTGACGAAGGCCTGGACCATATAACTCCTGTACAGCATCTTTAACAACCTCTAAATTCACCTGAGGTGCTAGGGGAGCAAAAGGAGCTAGAGGATATTAAGCAGCCACTATACCAGGTATGTGAATTCCTGCACCCACCCTTTGATTGCCTCCTGAGTCTGAAGCTTATGCATATGTTGTTTCATCCCTAGTGTATGCTATAGGATTGGTTCTTAGAGTGGTACGCCCTTGGAATTATTATGGTACTTGTTGTAGAGGCAATAGTTGTGGTGCTGTTTGAGTGGACCTACCATTGAAAGGGTGGCCACTGTTGATGGTAGCTTTTGACAAACGTTGAGTCTCCTTGATTGGTTGTGGCGCTGGTTGATGTTCCATTGGAGGTATGCCATTAGGCTCCACTAAATCAAGGGACTCTTCAAAAGCTTATCGGGTAAACTGGTTGAAACTAGAAGCAGCCCCACTGGAAGTTGGAGTTTGTTTAGCTGCCATTTGCCCTAAAAAAGTCTTAATATCAGCCATGATTTTTCTTATGAGAGACATGTTCTTGTCCACGGAATCTAGATGTCCATTAATGCCTTAAGAAGCAGGAGGTGCTGGATCAGTCATTTTCTCTGGGATATCACTAACCCGTAGGGGACTATGACTCTTCTCAATTTGCTCAATCATTTAAGGTACGTATCCAAGTGCTGCTGTTACAGCCATTTCTTCTGCATCTTGAGATACAGTCAGTTCAACATTTTCTTTATCCTTACTATTCTTTCTTGGCACCATTGCATGATAAATCCCACTGGGCGTGCCAAAAAATATGTTGACAATTATTTGATCAAGAATTCTGACAAGAGTGAGAACTATAGAAGTAATCCCATTAGGTATGCCAAAAATGTTGTTGACAAAATAATTATTGTCGACGGTTGCCCTTTGATTGAAATTTGATGCTGAGCGTGCCAGAGACTCTTGAGGGTCTCACCCGTACGTGACTTCTAATCGAAATGACTGTGTAAGAGACAAAGGGATGGTAGTCTCTTAAGGAACTTGGATTTACTGATGCAGCTTCACCAATTCTCACACAAAGACTAAGACAAAATACGAAATTTGTAGCTTTTGGTTTTGTATTACCGCATAGTAAAGTACATTGAATACAAGGATTCTAGAATATTTTTGGTTTGTATTGCTGCACTGTAAAGTACATTGAATACAAAATTTGTAACTTTTTGGTTTGTATTACTACACTATAGAGTACATTGAATACAAGAATTTTGAGATATAATTTGCAAGTGATATAAAATAAAAGAAAAGAAGGCCACGAAGGCTTAGACAATTTGAAAGTAAATCAAAGCTATAGAAGCTTGAAAGTTGATTGTTGTTGTTATTGATTGATTGATTGTCTATTGGTCCCCTTACTCTGTGGAGTCTTCTTGCTTTTATAGTCCTTGGTAGGTGATTAATTCCCTAGATTTTAGCTCCACTTCTCCACTAAGCCACCTTCCTTTTCTTTTGCCTCAAGCTGGACTTAGCCCCTTGTGTTATGTGCTAGTGGTCGCTACTTTCTCTCCCAATCTATTAGTCCTACATGTAGCACTTCACAATTTAACTTTCCTTCTAGAAGTCTCTAGATTTAATTGAAAATTTGACCTATCCTCCCAAAGGTTTGCTAAGTACTATTTTCCATAGGCTTTAAATCTTCAATTTAAGGGCTCAAATTAATTAATTATTATTTGGCCCAAAAATACTTAGCCACTACAAATATGGTGACAACAAGTGTGTATGTTATTATCAAATTTGATTACTTGGTTGTCCAATTGGAATTTTATGCATATTTTTTATTGTGTATACATATTAATATTTAGTTATTTTTCATTATATATATATATATATATATATATATATATATATATATATATATATATATATATATATATATATATATATATATATATATATTGTCACATTTAAATTTTTGGAGATATGATGGTCCTAGAACATAGGGAGATATAAGGTCACTCACACCCATAGAACCCACTCATGCACATATAAACACTGCCTAGGATTATACTAAAACCTCATGTATTAACTAAATTATCCAATAATAAGAAAAACTTTGACTAGCAGAAGCATAGTATTAAAATACTTTAAATATAATCCATATGAAAAGAATATTTAAGACTACAAATGAATTATCAAATAAATAATATTCCAAAATAAAACTATCCAATAAGGACTTCTGAAGCATCTAAAAGAGACTCTTCATATCATAATATGATAATAAACTTAGACAAGGAAATCCCCTAAGCGGAGTAGATTGCTTGAACTATCACCTTGCCTCCTCATAATGCTCACCTGGAAACCACACAAGAAAAGGGGTGAGATAGATGATCTTAATGAGTAAACAATATAACTTATACAATAACACATATCCCTTAGAAAGGGCTCATAGCTTATAACTCATAGATCATGATTTGTAACTCATGGTTCATAGTTTGGAATTTAACAAGGTTCGCAGAAATCACACTTATTACTTGTGAGTGAAGACCCTGCTCAATTCACTCGCATACACTGAGGAGAGGTGGCCTCAAGCCAAATTCCAACTCCTATCACGTAGAAAAGCGTGAAACTGATCAGGCTCCATGGCTAGAACTGCCCCTTCTAGCTGAGGTGGATACTATGCCTCTATCCATCGGGTTAAGACTATGTGCACAGGTTCTGATGATTACCCGCATCAGCACGAAGATTTCTGCATAAAAGGTTCATGGGTACCATAGCTAGAGCTAATGACAATCACTTATAACAATAGCACTTAAGAAAGTAATTACTTGTATCACAATAACAATAGCAGTTTAACTTATTGAACAAAGGATAAATAATAGAGTGGTTCTAGAGAGAATAGTAGGTAAGACAACAATCACAAAGGTTCTTTCTTGTCATAGAATAATCAAAATGGTTTCAGACCAATTGTCCTTTGGCAACCCAAGCTTAACAAAGAAGTCATATAGTTACAATAAAGAATAGAAAGGCATTTGGGTTTCAAGAATCTCAAAGGTTCACATAACATGATAGCTTGTACTTGTAACATGAACATAATGTTTACTCAACTTGCGATTCCTTTGCTCCTTATACTTGTAGCCCTTGAACTCCTAATAATTCTCAAGCTCTATCATACATTACAATTCAATACTTAGCATTTGCTTAACATCATGCTCTCCTATCCCATAACTACCCCATGCACATATAACACTCACATAAACTTGGAGTTGCACTTAGAAGTGCACTCATCACTTGCACATAACATGTTGACTTTCAAGTCTTATACACTTAGCCTTCTTAGGCTCGTATGAAATTACATTATAACTCATACTATGACTTTTCTAAAGTCAAACACAATATATCATGATCTTAATATCAATTCCATTTAACATTCAACTTAGTACACTTAACACCTTCCATATCAACTTAACAAGTAACCTTAAAGAGTCATACTTATCTCTTTTGAGAGAATTTTCTGCAGAAAATATGATGGAAAACAAAATAGTGGAGGTCTAAACTCACAGGGGCCGAATTTTAACTTAAATATTAGGGCTTTGGGTGAAATTTCTAAGTTTACCCTTAATGAGTTAGGTTATGAGTGTTTTAGTGTAGTGGGCTTTTGGTGAGTTAGGCCTATTATTTAATTTACGGGCTGATTATAGGTAATCAAAAATAAAATATTTTCTTATGCACTTCATATAAATCACTTATTTCATGATAATAATTCATATTATACATATTAGAACTCATCTAACATGCCACATACTCATCAATCACATAATACATGAATTTCATAAAAGCACACATTTTGTCTTAATAGCTCTAAATTCAAGTTAATAGTCATGAAAACTCTTAAGATGAGTGTGTGTGTGTATATATATATATATATATATATATATATATACACACACACACACACACACACACACATCTCTATGTGTGTGTGTGTGTGTGTGTGTGTGTATGCATGTATATATATTGGAGTATTGCAGGTATCAAATATACCTCAGTTTATAGGTTAGATTGTCAATAATAGAGTGAAAACTTTGTTTTTATGATTAATATTTCAAATTAAGTTTGTAAAATTTCATTTGAGCATATTTTTTATGTTATGCAGGTTGTCACAGATTGTGCCCATTGAGTAGGAGTCATATGCTTCCTATTGAGATTTTGGTTCTACACACTTGTACATTAGTAATGCTAACTAGAAGCGATAATAGTTATGCTATTCAGTTAATAATAGTGGCATATCCTCCATTGAAACAACTACAATGCCATTACAATAAGAAACAATGAAATCGTGCATATTCGTGCGATTATTAGGGATGAGATTAAAGGTTTGTTGAGGCCAACTTATCAGGACATGCAAATGGTCATCCTATCTAACCTATGTGAACTCTCATCTTAGCACTTCTAAAATTAATTTTGAACTCATCAAAGCTTATTAGAATATTTTAATCACAAACTAACAATTTTTTAATCCTGACTGTTCTTTCTGTATCAGACATCATTTTCCCAAAATTGACTGAATTTCTCTTGAAACAGACTGCCAAACTGTTCAATAATTAATTTTGAATCCACTTAACACTACCCAATGATTTTTCATAATCCAGAAAATCCCCCAAAAATTGATTTGGGATGCTCGAAAAACCTAGATTGGCTAGACCGTATGAACTTACCATTGAAGAAGCTGATGGTGCCACCGCCTCTCTAGGTAGCAATCATCGGAGAGCTCGTGGCTCCTCGCCGAACCACGATGGCGCCACCAGCCTCTCAAGTGGTTAGTCCCCCTTCTACCCCTCAAAAATGACTCTTTGGCACCCGAGCCAATTTTCAGCCTTTTAGAGCCTCTACCCTTGTGGTCTTTTTACTTTTCCATTCTCCAAAATGCCCTCACCTCCATTTGCTTATAAATAGGCCTTCATTTTCTTTATTTTTCTTTACCACAAGAATTTATGTTGATAGGCTATCCACTTACTCATCTTCTCTCTCTCTCCCTCCAATCAATCATATTCTTAATTAATTAATTAATCATTTTAATCAATTAATTAATCAACCTCCTAATCAAACTAATTAATTAATCTTTTTAATTAGTTAATCCTTTTTAATCAATCCATCCAATCCAATTAATTAATTAATTCTTTTAATTAATTAATTAATCCATCCACTTAATCAACTTAATTTGTTAATTAATCCTTTTAATTAATTAATTTATACATTTAATTACAATTAATTCATTAATTAATTATTTTAATTAATTAATTCATCAATCAATTTGACCCTCTTTTCTCATCCACTCTCCTTCAGTAGGATCTCTGCTTTTCAATATCAATAAAACGGAATTTCGGTCTGGAAAAACTCTTTACCCAATACATACACCAAAAGTAAAGGTATGACATCTTTCCTCACACTCACCGTCCAAATCAAACTAAACCAAATTAATTAATCCTTAAGCCATCCACTTAACTGTGAAATGAACTACATAAGTTTTGATTCTCATTCAATGGGGTATGTAGGAACATTTGGAATTTAAATCCAAATCTCAAATCCAAATCCTATTTAATCCCCTTTTATTTTTATTTTGTTCAATGTAAATATTTTTATATATTTTTTAATAAAGAAATTTGTGATCTTCTTAAAACCCAAAAAGACTAGAAAAGGTATCCCACTATTAAATCAATGTAATCAATGTCATTTAATTATTTCAAATTTAAGGAGTGATGTGTGATTCTCCTAGAATCTATAAAGACTAGAGAGAACACTTCCTTTAACTTAAGATATTTTAAATTATTTACTCTTTATTTTTCATACATCCATAATTATGCCATGATCATGCATTATTAATTGCCATCTTATAATTTCAACCATGAAATCAATTTTGTTAAGTCAAATTAAACATAGGAGCTAAATCAAGACTATTAAAACCAAAAATCTAATCCTTGAATCCTCTTTTGTTTCAAAGATTAGTGATTTTATCCTTGGGTAAATTAATAAATTAGATTTAATTTGGTTTTTTTCCTTAATATTTTTCCAATTAAATAAATTAAGGTGAGTACTTCCAAATCATTTTCAAAATCAATATTTTCGATCTCAAGGGCTCGAATGTGAGTCCGAATTCAAATGAGCATTTTGATCCTCCTTAGTGCATCAAACCTATGCTTGGACGAGAACTTACAGCTGGGAACTCTATTAGAGACCGATTGCCACCCTTTTTCTTAATAAAAAGGAGAAAGCAAAATAAAAGGATTACTATTTGGTTAGGATTTATTTTTCCAACATAATCTCCTTTTGGATCACTTAAGTTTAATTTGATTTTCATGCATCACTTTGCATAATAATGACTTTGCCTAACCTTAATTTTATGAAAATTTTTGGATGGTGAGTAGTATTGGCTCGCCAACTCTCTTTGAATATGTTAGGAGATAGCAAAAGCATTTCACCTCTAGATCCCTAATCATTTCGGTGATGTAACAAGCAATCAGTATTGTTGGACCCATACGAGGCTCATTCACTTACATGTAGTTTGATATATCGATGCTCTAGTGGAATAGGGACCCTAAACCAAACTACCATTCACTTTGTGCATGTAGTTGCCTTAGCATTGACCCTAGGTTCTATGCACTGTAATAATTAAGTTGTTTTACATATGCCCATGAAACTTTTTTTTGACATACATCATGACATTTTCATGTATACATAGCATAAGAAATTTGACAATAAAAGCCCAAGCACCTCAAACACCAAAACTAGTGGTCTGTTACCCTAAGCACATAATCACACATTTTTCCAATCTGATGACCAACCAAACAAAAGAGAATCATTTTCCCGATACACCATAGCATCCATACACCTTTTCTTTCCCTTTCCTACCATTTCTCTTTCCTTTTCTTTCAAAGGTACTAATAGCCAACCCTTTTGATCAAGATGCCATGAGCAACTTTTTCGCTAAGTAAGAGGAGACTTTCCAAATTGAACTCACCACCACCTTTAAAACTTAAGCCAATTTTTTCACCAATGCCCTCAACACCCAATTTGCCAACTTCACCTATGCCCTTAACACTCAACGATAGTCCATTATTAACAAGGTTAAGGAAATAACCAATTTCATCATCACTCCTCCTACTCGTGTTAAGCCTGCTTCTGCTAAAGCTAGAACTAGCCATGCCCCTACTCACTCCTCTTATTATCGATCTCACTGATAAAAGGAAGGCACCTGAAACCCTTACTTCCCTGCCTTGGATTTGAATGCCACTGCCCATTTCTTCACTGTGAATCCTTTTCAAAGTGAGAATTACTTAAGCTTTCCCAAAGCCAAAAATTGATGGAGAAATTCGAGGCTATGAAATGAACAATCAAGAACATCAAGAAGTATGAAGAAATGATAGATGTTGACTTCTTGGCTCTCTTCCTAAATGCATGGGGTTCCATCAAAGTTCAAGATGCCTGTCATGGATAAATTCAATGGTACTAGTTGCCGGGAGACCCACTATGTGGACTCTATAAGACCATTTGGTGTGGATGAAGAGCTTCTTGCTCAGTTATTTTAACAGACCTTGACAAAAGTCGCTGCTAAAAGGTTGTTAGATCTCGACCAAGACCACAAGAAAACTTGGGATGACATACATAATGTATTTGTCAAACAGTACCACTATAACATTGAAGTAGACGTCACCAATCGAGATTTGGAGACAACCAAACAAGGTTAAAAAGAGTCCTTCACCACGCTCTTTTACAAGGTGGAGGGTAAAACTAACTTAAATGGTGAACCGTCCCTTCGAAAAAGAGCATATTAACATCATTATTAAGAACCTCCTCCCTTAATACCAAATTCATTTGCAAATGTAGTATCTCCCTAACTTTAAGGTTCTTATTGCCACCATTTCTGAGATTGAGGATTTGATCCAGTTTGGACAAATCAAAGATGAATCCACTAGCTTGAGATACCACAAGAATACTAGTTATGCCATCAATTTCACTCACATTACTGTCCAAAAGTGGGGAGAAGTAAATGCTATTTCTTACAACCAACCCATGAGATTAGAAAGAAGGACCTTTTCTGAGTTAGGCATGCCTTTAAGCACGATCTATAAAAAGGCTTTGGAAACTCACCTTGTCAAGCCCTTAAAGCCAAGAGCACCTTTCAAACCCTTTGCCCAAGAACTATAATGCTAACCAGCAATGTGACTATCATCAAAGACTTGGGGATAAGAATAATGCATATAAAGCTCTAAGGCACTAAATTCAAGATGACCTTATTGACAATGGAGACATCATTGCTCTAAGATCCAAACCTAACATTGCCACAAATCCTCTCCAAATCACCAAGCAAATGTCAACTTCATTGCCTCCCCTAAATTGGAATGTGATCCTTTCCCCATGATCCACCCCGCTTTAGATTATTGTTGTGTATTGGACTTTAATGACTTTGTCATTGAAGTTGATGCAATCACTTGAAGTGGGACAATCTTTTCACCACCAGAGCCTACCATGCCAAAAAAATTAGTCCCAAAGAACCAAGTTGTTCTTCCTCTTATGAAGAAGTTGAGACCTTATAATGAACTTGAAGAAGATCCAATTCTAAAATAGTTGAAGAAGACCTAAGTAGATATCTCTATTTGGAGTCTCATCCAATCTTCTTACCCCAATCGCAAAGCTCTTTGCAAGGCATTGAATCAATGTCAAGCGCCTATCGCCTAAGACTCTTATGGCATCATTAACGAACACTACAAAATCCATGTCAGTCTCCTTAAATGATCATGACATCCCACATAGGGAATAGAATCACAATTATGCTCTCTATATCACTATAATGATACAGAGTAAAACTGTGCCTATGGTTTTGGTAGATAATGTGTCCACATTATATGTATGTCCATTGAAAGTGGCTAGTTGCTTAAGATTAGAGGCTACGAATTTCACTCCGTCGAAACAAGATGTGAGAGCATATGATAATACCAAGAGGGAGGTCTTAGGTGTTTCTAGCTTAGATGTAACTATTGGGCCTATTACCATGCCTATCTTTTTTCAAGTGATTTATGTCCCAACTTACTTTACACTCCTCCTTGAAAGGCTGTGGATTCACTATGTTAAAACTGTTCCATCCTCTACACCAAAAGTTGAAATTCCCCATAGTACAAGTATCATAACAAATCTGAGTTAATGTATATGGAAAGAGTGACATTCCAAACTCTATGCTGATTCTAAAAATCCAATTTGAGCCCTCTGTCCGGCTTTTCATTTGACACCATCTAGTTCATTCAAGGGGAAGGTAAATAGATTATTCCTTTTGATTTTGACCCTTATGGCAATGTGGTTGTGGCTAATATGATGAAGAAAATGGACTATTTTATAGGATTAGTTCTCAGAAGGAACCAGTAAAGGATAGCCCAATTCACAGAGCATCCCATTGTTACTCCTCCTTTTAGCCTAAGATATGTGCCTAAACCAGAGGACATAGTAGAGTTAGAGGAAAGAGCCAAGATAAGAGTTGATGCCGAAAGGCAAGATAAGACCTATGATCAGCCTATGCGCCCCTAATTTAAAACCTTAAATGGCTATTTTGTAAAAGAAAGGGAAGATTTTCCTTATCGTGGTTTTTCCAAACTTTGATATTGCATCATATCTAAAAAATTAATCCCTAGGTTTGAAATTTGCTTTGATGTTAGGCTTAGTCTAGAGGAATGTGAGCCAATCTATTTGTTGGAGGAGGATTGGGAAGCAAGTATGGAGCCCTTTCTTTTCAAGTCCATCCATATGATCACTGACCACCTGGAGCCTAATCCCACTAAGCTTATCCAACCATCACAAACTCCACCAAATAATTGATATTTTGAGAAGAGCATCAGCACTATAATGCCCGTCTGAGTTCACAAATTATTTTGAGTATTTGTTCAGGCCTTTCAAGTCTGTCAAGTCTATTTCTAAAATTAAGTTTGTTGATTTCAACTTCTTTGATTTTATAACCCACACTGTGGGCTTATCTTTCAATGTAACATATGATGATGGAAATTTTATCAGTAATAAGAAGTTTGAATTTTTTGCTTATTTCCCTAATTCTTTGTGTTCTACTTCTTTTGATTCATCATTAAGTGAGACATCTGAAAAAGAAAATAAAAAGAAACAAACAAAAAATGAAAAAGGCAAAGAACCAATTAATTATGGCACGAAGAAAAAGCCTAAAATCACATACATTAAATCTGCATATCATGACACATAGGTACTCATTGAAAAGGTTCGTGAATTCTTACATTGCTTCACATGGGAATCTAAGGATATAGTGGGAGTTGATTCAAGCATCACGATCTATAAATCCCAACCTATGAACATATGAAGCCTGTCAAGCAAAAGTTGAGAAGGATGAAGATAGAATGGGTTTTTGAAGATCAAAGAGAAGGTAGCCAAGTTGCTAGAGAATGAATTCATTGAGGCAATCACATACCCCTCATGGTTAGCCAATAAAGTGCTAGTCCCTAACAAAGACGAAAAGATTCACATATGTGTAGATTACAAAAACCTTAATAAAGCTTGCCCAAAAGACGACCTCCCTATGCCCCATATTAACTTGCTTGTAGACTACATGGCTAGTGTATTAGTGGTCTTCTTGATCGACCTCTATATGGGTTACAATCAAATCTAAGTGCACCCTTTTGACAAAGAGAAGAAGTCTTTCATAACAAAATGGGGCACCTATTGTTACTGGGTGATGCCTTTTGGTTTGAAGAATGCTAGGGTAACGTATCAAAGAATGGCAACCGCCATCTTTCACAACATGATGCATAAGGATGTCCAAGTATATGTTAATGATATGATGATAAAATATGAAACCCTTGAGAGACATTTAGAAGCCCTAGATACATTCTTCTTAATACTCAAGCAGTATAACCTTAAACAAAATCCAACCAAGTGTGTCTTTAGTGTCTCCTCATAAGTGCTTCTAGGACATCTGGTTAAACCAAAAGGCATAGAAGTGAACCAGGTGAAGTCAAAGACAATTATATAAATACCCCCTCCTAAAACTAAAAAGAAGATCAAAGGATTTCTAAGTCACTTATAGTATATCAGTTGCTTCATTACATGCTAGCAGATATTTGCAAGCTGATATTCTGCTAAGAAAAGAAGCGTCTAAGCAATGGAATGAGGAATTTAGGCCTTTGACAAAATAAAGCAATATTTGAACCGACCGATACTGCAACCTTTGAGACCAAGTCAACCATTGCTACTTTATTTGTTAATAACTTCAAAAGTTATAGGTGTAATGCTTGCTTAGAATGAGCCAGACACATAAAGAGAATGCCATCTACTATCTAAGCAAGTGTATGTTGGCTCATAAGCTTAAATATAACCAGATTAAGCAATTATGCCTAGCCTTGGTATGGGTATGCCACAACCTCTTGCAATATTTATGCTTGTATATAACGCATGTGCTAACTGACAGGAACCCCTTGAAATTTCTTATGGAGAAGTTAGTTCTTGACAGTAAGATGGCACAATGTTCTGAGAAAGAGAGTAAAAGGGATTGTGATTGCTGACCAATTGGCTGCGACCTTTGTGGATGGTGAATCGTTAGAACATGAGATCCCGTACAAGGATATCCTAATCATAGAATCTAAGGTATGGAAGTTATTCTTCGATGGTGCATCTAATAGTAAACGTTATGAAGTTGATATAGTTCTTATTACTCTTAAAAAAGACCATTTGCCCATGGCAATTAAGCTGGCTTTTGGAGCAACCAATAGTAAAGCAAAATATGAAGCATGTATAGCTGGTTTAGATGTGACTATCAACATAAAAATAGATTACCTAGAAGTCTACAGTGATTCAAACTTGATTGTCTCCAAAGCCTTTTTTTTTTATAAGAAAGACAATTTTATTAATAATATATAAATATAGGAAAAAGGATAGCTAAGGGAAGCCATCCTACCTAAGCCAAAAGGCTTACCCAATACACCTAGAACAATCTAAGCATCGTAAAGTTAAATGAAAAAACCCCAAAACCTTACATCAATGGAAAAGCAACAAAGAAGCAACTAAGGAAATTGAATAGAACCAGCAACCATATAAGGCAAAAGGACTAGAACAAAAATTTGCAGGTACTAATTAAAATCAATAGCCCATAAAATATGCCACTAATCTGAGGAAGGCATAGAAGGACTAGCTATACAATAGACCACCATATACCCATTTTCCAACATAAAGCAAGGATGAAGCACCAAGATTCTAAAGTAAAAACTACATGCCCTTGGCAAGTGAAAGATAAGAGAAGAGCATTTGGTTATTTACCATCAATGCTTGAATGATATAGCTAAGAATTTTTATGAACTCTCCTTTTACTACTTGCCAAGAATGAAGAACCAATTTGCTAATGCTCTAGCCACTTTAGTCTCAATAATAGACACAAATAACAATGAGATACACAGACCTACTTTTATTGAAATGAAACAACCTAGGTACTACACCATATGCATGAATCTTTAGTTGGCTAATACTAAGCCATGGTTTTGAGATATCCTCAACTACATTCAAAATGGCAAGTATCTGAAAGAGAAACCCAAGGCAGACTGAAAAACTTTGAGGCAGTTAGCCTTTGGTTTTATTCTAAATGGCGATATGCCAAATAAGAGAGTCTTAGAGCCTAAGACAACATCCATTTATGGTGTGTGATTGAAGAAAAACCCAACAGATTATGGAATGAGTTCACAAGGGTGAATAGGGCCCATATATGAATGGAATAGTTTTGGCCCAGAAAATCATGAATTTGGCTGCTTTTGGCTAACCATGAATAAGGACCGCGCCAAGTACTTGCGAAAGTGCCGCAAGTGTCAGGTACTTTCCAAATTGCATCATAGACTCATGTTCTACTAAACCCAGTAGTAACACTATGGCATTTTGCTACTTGGGGCATAGATGTTAGCAAAAAATCTCTCTAAAAATCCTCTTGTGGCCATGAGTACATTTTAGTGGCTGTAGATTACTTCATGAAGTAGATCGAAGTAGCACCATACCAAGTCTTGAATATAAAGAAGGTGACGCATATTATCTAAACCAATGTCCTTTGTCAGTTTGAAACTCCCTTCAAGATAAACACCAATAATCACTCCTAATATCATAAATAAGTAGTCCACCTACTCCAAAAGCAAGGCATTCAACACCATTGCTATTCTCATTATTGGCCATAGAGCAATGGGGCAGTTGAAACTGCTAATAAGCCCATTAAGACCATTCTGCAAAAGATCATTGTGAAACACTGAGACTAGTATAAGCATTTATTTGCTGCTTTATGGGGTTATAGAACCATTGTTTGCACTCTTACAAGGCTAACCCCATATACTTTGATCTATAGAATGAAGATTGTTTTCCTTATTTAAATGCAAATCGGCTTTATTAGGTTAAAGAGAGAAAGCCAGTTGAGTGAAACAGAGTAGATGAAAGGGCATCATGACTAGTTGAATGCTATTGATGAAATGAGAATGGATCTCTCTATAAAATTCAGACTGTCAGCAGAAACTAGCCAGGCACTTCAACAAGAAGGTGAAAGACAGAGATTTGCGAGAAGGGAACTTGGTTCTAAATGCTCAAGAAGATCCTATCTGGCAATGGCGCCATCCACATTGATGTGGATGGATGGATGGAAATGAATTCTCCTATCCTTGTAACTTAGATCAGCTGAAGAGATACTTCGTCAAAAGATTACATATGCATTTTATTTCTATTTTCATATATGTATAATCAAAAGTATATGGACCTAATTCCCCTTAAAAAAAAAAAAAAGACAAATGATAGAAAAATGATTGTAAGGGATTTAGGCAGCTCGACTCAGATGCAGTCCAAATTATAATGTGAAATATTTTTGTTATGCATGATAAATCATCACATTCTCATTTCCTCGATGCCTAATATATCTTTTGGTTCTTTTGTCTAAAAAAAGCAAAAATAAAAAATAAAAAATGAATGAAATAAAACAAAGATAAAAATAATCGCTAAGTTGAAAACCTGAAAGGGTAGCTTAGACAAAAATTAGAATGAAAACAAAATACGTCTCATATAATGATGATCAGTTCCTTACAAAAATGCAATCCATCATCACAAAAAGGATAACTTCTCTTATATCGTCTATAGCTTATTCTTGTGTGGTATAATCATATCAGTTTGCAAGAATGTACAAAAATAGAAAGCCAGTGGTAAAAGTCTTAAGCAGCTACAAAATAAAATAAAATAAAATAAAAAATGTATAGTCATCGTCTAAACGATTCTTCTCCTCCTCCTCTTAGGATGCACATCTCCCTCAGAGTCCAAGCCAGTCACAATCTCCTTGGCTCTTACACCCCTAGTCCTAATCTTTGTGTCCTTCTACACTACATTAATAGTCATGGTGTTAGCAAAATCAAAACTGCTTTCCACAATCACTCCAAAAATGCTACCCTGAATCCCAGCAATTCTAAAACTGCTCTAACTCTCCTTCGTGACAAAGTAGCTCGAAAACTAGTCTCTACTGCCATAATAGTAGCTCTCCTCTGAATCTTGGTAACAACAGTCCTCCCCTGTGCATTGGCTATAATGACCCTTCTCTACACTATAACTGTAGTGTCACTCTGCCTTCTTATTGCAATCACAGTCTCTTTTGTAAGGTAGTAAGGTAGCCCAGTATTCCCTCTCAGCTAGCCAAATGACCTCAATCAACTAATCTCGATATATCTCGGTAGTACCAAAATCAACCTCCGATCTTACCACCTAATAGCTCCTCAACTTGCCTCACCACATTCGTAATCTTCTACTACAAACATGCATCTGTCATATAGGCATAGACAGTATAATAAAACCATCAAAAGAGTCACATCGCAAGCATTCATGCTTAAAACAATCATCATCATCCATATCTATAATCATCAAAAGTAATGCATACATCAGTGCATAATAGTACATATAGCCATCCATAAAGTACTATCTCCTACTAGGGGAATGAAAAATATATACAATCATCTAATAGAGAAAAGCAAAAAAGAAGAAAAAGTTAACATCAACCTTCCTGTCAGTAACAAAATCACTAATATAGTTCCCCTCTCCTTCGGCTTTGATGAGCATCCTCATCACATTACCTTGAAACTCTGACATTTCAAGGCGAGTAACCCACCCATGGCCGTCTCCATCCTACGGGACATCCGATAAGTGTGCTGAGCAAACTCCAAAGGGATCTGCACAAAAAAGTGTCAGGTACTTTGGATCCTTTCCAAAAACATGAATGCAACACAAACCCTACCTGAGGATCCCTTCCAAACATAGGAAAACCAAAGAAAGAAATGCATACCTCAACATCAGTAGGTTGTACCTTTAGGCAAATGATGTCGAGATTTATTCATATCCTCATAGTGCCATCTGCTTTATAATAGGCAATTTGATTAAAGAGTTGGTACTCTGTGTCCCAGCTCACCCTGCCTAAACTCTAACTAGGGTCAGCATCACCCTAAGAAGTGCTAGCACCGGGAGCCTAGGAAACGATCAATGGAATGCTCTCTCAGTAAGAGAAATAGAAGAGGGTCCATATGGTGTAATCTCACGCATCAAGAATTATTGGCAGAAATCACCATAGTGTAAGTCATGGCGCTAAAAGTGATATGCCTCCTTGCCAGTGAAAAGCTCTAAAGTAACCTAGATGTTTGACCTAAATCTCATATCGACTAGAGAAGGACTGGACACAAGCCATGACCCTAGTGTCTGAAAATTGACCTTTGCTTAAATAGTGCAGGCAAAAGCAAAGGGATTGCATTAGTACTCGTTTACAAGAAAGGTGCTCCACAATGCTCCTACAGAGAGCATGCAGCACACTCTCCTTGAAAGGCCTCACAATCTACCATAAGTGACTAATGAGCATACCAGAACAAATAGTAACAAGAGAATAAAACACGAGGAATACTTGAGTAATTAACTGGTCGAAGAAGGCCTTAAATGTCAAAACACCATGGGTACGAATGGAATTCTGATTCAATTTCGCCCACCTTTTTCCCATTGAAAAGTCTTGCAGTCACAGCTCGATCAGTCTAAGGGCGATAAATGGGAGGTACTCATAGGCCCAGATTTATAATACAAGGTCATTAAAAATTCAAAGCAAACTTGTAAGAATATGATAAAAGACATAACTATATGCATGTGGTGCGTACCTCTCACATAAGGGTTGTCCCACCGACAAACAGTATATGCCCACAAGATAAGTCCACCATATCATGATACATAGCGCTTAAGATTGCACCTCCCCAATCATGCTCTACCCATCTATCCATCTGGGCCAAACTCTTTATGATGTTCAAGTCCACCATATCCTTTATGTTATGGGTAAAGATGCAACCCATGATGACCTGTAGACACAATCGAGCAAAGGTCTCATCAAAAGCAAGGTCACCTAAGGATAACCACTCCAACTTCTTATGCAAGAAGATGTGTTTGACAGTGGTGCTCTATAAGGAGGAACAAAATTGATTAGTGCAATCATCTCATTGTTAGTGTACCCATCCCTCTAGTCTTTAAACATATCAAGGGACCCCTAAGATCATGTACAAGTCAAATGAGGTACAAGTCATTTCTCCACATGTGAAGTGGAAAGTATTGGTAGTGTCCCACCACCTTTTTGCCAAAACCTTTATCAGATTCATATGGACGCTATCAGACTTCTTCACCTTCAGAAAATTGACAAAGCTCATCGGCTTGAGAAAATTCTTGACAACACCTCTTGAGGCGATGCACTTGACCATCGTCTCCAGGTTACATCGCCTGCCCCTATTCCTAATAGTTTTTGTCTATAATGGGCTAGTATGCATATACATTTTCAGTGTCACAAACAAGAAAATGCAACCAGTATTACTTTTCCAAAAAAAAAAAAAAAAAGGAAAGGAATAAAAAAAGGATAAATGGAAAGATTGACCACTATGCTCCTATCATATGAGACATGATCTTGTGAGTCCTAAAACAACATATAGCGATCAAAATTGTCCCTAGGCACCTTGTACAGCTGACCCCACAATCCGCCCACAGAGGCGTGGCAGTACGTCAAGATGTAGAAGCCATTGGCCATAAAAATATCGAACCTAGAGAGCAAAACGAAGACGGATGGGTAAGAATCTCATCATCTCTAAAAAAAAATTATTATTATCACCATCATTTTGCATTTAGTTACAAAAAATATTATTATCATCATCATTTTGCATTTAGTTAAAAAATTCAAAAAAAAGGAAAGAAAAATCGAAAAAGGAAAAAGGAAAAAAAAAGAAAAGAAAAGGAAAGAGAGCTCATGATTTTGAGTGAGCTTGAGAGATATGAGAGTGAGTTGAGAGGTCCAGCAAATGTTGCTACAAAGAGTGGTATTTATAAAGGGTTGAGTACATAGTAGCTGCATCGTACTGCATAGTAAAAAGTGTCATATAATTATCCAACTATATAAAAATGCATTTCCTACCTTATTTTAGCTCAGAATTCAAATCTGAAGATCCTAAGTATTCGTATGATTTTTCTCTATGCATAGACACCTCATACACCTATCTTTTGACTAAAGATACATTCTTTATGCTAGAAAAATTAAAAAATAAATGAATCTAAAAATTCACCAATCTCCCAAAAATCAATAAAACATATTCCAAAATTACCAGAATTACCTCATTGCTTATGGAATCATTTTCCATTCCTAGATCTATCAAGACCTCCATGTTCATACTCATCAAAACTACCTAAAAGATAGACAGTTCTGATGAAGGAATAGCTGTGAACCATCATCTTAACACTTCCAAAATTAATTCTGAACCCACCAAAGTTGATAGAATATTTGTCTCATACTGACACCTTCTCAATCTTGACCGGACTTTCTGTGTCAAATAATATTTTTTCAAAACTGACCAGATTTATCTCAAAACTGACTGCTAAACTGTTCGATAATTAATTTTGAATCCACCAACACTGAATTGAGATTTTTTAGAATCCAAAAAACCCCAAAAACTGACATAGGATGCTTGAAAAACCCAAAATACCTGGATCGCAAGAACCTACCACCGGAGAAGCTAATGATGCCACCACCCATATGGGCAGCACCGCTGTCCTTGCCGGCAGCAACCTCTAAAGAGCCTAGCGGCATCACCTAGAAGTATGGTGGTGCCACCGGCCTCTTCAGTGGTTGTTCTCCCTTCTGCCCTCCAAAATGACATCTACCCACAGTCCAATTTCCTTCCCTTTTCAGACTCTATCCTTATAGTCTTTTTACTTTTCCATTCTCCAAAATGCACCCACCTCCATTTGCCTATAAATAGGCCTCCATTTCCTTCATTTTTAACCCCAAGAGTTTTTGTTGGTAGACTACTCACTTACTCATTTTCTCTTTCTCCCTCCAATAGATCATTTTTTTAATTAATTAATTAATCGACCTCCTAATTAAATTAATTAATTAATCTTTTTAATTAGTTAATCCATTTTTAATCAATCTATCCAATCCAATTAATTAATTAATCAATCCAACTACTTAATCAAATTAATTAATTAATTCACCAATGAATCAAACTCTCCGTTCTCATCCACTCTCCAGATCATATTTTTAATTAATTAATTAATCGACCTCCTAATTAAATTAATTAAATAATCTTTTTAATTAGTTAATCTATTTTTAATCAATTTATCCAATCCAATTAATTAATTAATCAATCCAACTACTTAATCAAATTAATTAATTAATTCACCAATGAATCCAACTCTCCGTTCTCATCCACTCCCTTTGAGTAGCATCTCTGATTTTTGGTATAGATAAAATTGAACTTCATATTAGCAAAACTCTCCGCCCAATACACACACCAAAAGCATAGGTATAACATCTTTCCTCACCCACACCTCAAACTAAATCAAATCAATCAATCAATAACCCTTCCATTTAATTGTGGCATTAACTATGTGAGTTTTTATCTACATTCAATGAGGTATGTAATCATATTTGGAATTTAAATCCAAATCTTAAATCTAACTCCAAATTAATCTCCTATTTTTATTTTTTTCAATGTAAATATTTTTATATATTTTTTGTGAAAAAAAATTTGTAGTCATCCTGTAACTCATAAGAGTTAGAGAAGACATCTATTATTTAATTAATGTAATCAATGTAATTTAATTATTTCAAAGTTAAGGAGTGATGGGTTGTTCTTCTAGAGTTCATAAATACAAGAAAGAACACTCTCCTTATTATTTGCTCTTTATTTTTCATGCGTTCATAGCATGATCATGCATCATTAATTGTCATCTATGAAATCAATTTTGTTAAGTTAAATTAAACTTAAGAGCTAAATTGAGAATATTAAAACTAAAAATCTAGTCCCTGAATCCTCTTTGATTTCAAATAATAGTGATTTTATTGTTAAATAAATTAATAAATTGGAGTCAATTTGGTTCTTAATATTTTTCCAACTCAATTTGGTTTTTAATAATTTTTCAATTAAATAAAATTGAGGTGGCGACTCACAAATCATTCTCAAAATCAACATCTCCGAACTCAAGGGCTGCAATGTGAGTCTGAACCCAAATGAACATTTCGATCGCCTCTTAGCGGATCGGATAGGTGATTGAACAAGGTGTTACAACCTGCAGCAATTTTAAGAGATAATTATGGAGGTAACAAAAGTCCTTACTTCTTGCTGCGATACAATCGATCCTTCGTTAACAACTCTTGTCCTTCAATAGACATTAAGATACCTTGCTCCTCTACAAACGAGTGTACTTTCATACTCTTTCAGTAGATAATTTATTCTATTTAATTATCATCATTATATATATATATATATATATATATATATATATATATATATATATATATATATATATATATATATATATATATATATATATATATATATATATATATATATATATATATATATATAGTACTAAGAAATTTTGCATAATACTGCTTTTACAAAAATTTAAAAAACAAATTAACAACTACAACTACTAATAGCTAACTACTTGCTAACAGAAGCACAATCACTATAATTTACAGAACTTTTGCTACTGAAATAGCAACTTAATTAGTAATTTGTACTTGGCGATCACAATTATTGTATTCTCCGTGTAGTCAAGATAACCAGTCGTGTTAGTCATTTATCCATTGAATTCAGTAACTAATATTTTAAGTTTACGAACCAACATTTTTAGTCACAGAGTTGTGACTATTATCATCTAATCTCTAATTAACAACTATTTATTCGCAAAAAAAAAAAAAAAAAGTTGTGATAAGACTTTTAGCGACTAACTTATTTAATCACTAATTAGTCGCTAATTGTAAAATTCAAGATTTAGCAACTATATTTTGTAGTTGCTAAAATCAATTTTTCTTATAGAAATAATCGCTAAAAGAGTGTATAATCATACTAAACTTTTTTTTAGCCAAAGAAAGAAGAGACCACCCTCAGCTATAGTGGAAATAAATTTGGAATTGTGGAAAAGACAGAAATAGGGAAGAAGAGCTTATGATAGATTCTATTTTTAGAAACTATCTAGAAAACCCTAGAGCAGAAGAGTATGCTAAAGTAACAGATATAATAGATTTTCAAAAGAAAATATCCTTTCTTCAAAGAACTACTAATTTTAGGACACAATATACCTTTGGTAGACTCTAACTGGAATGAAGATCTTGCAAAAGATTATTTAATATGGAAAAATTAAATTTCCAAAAAAAATTAATTTTTTTCTAGCTTATTAGACAGGATTCCCTAAACAGAGAAATTGTTGGTGGTCTAATTTAGATAGAAACAAAAATAGACCCATATAAGAATAGGAAAGCACAATGATGAAGAAGAAAGTGTTGATTTAACTCCTATAAGGTTGATTTTGTTAGTGAATTTGCATAATGAGGTGACCCTTCTTGCTAAAGAGGAATTAGCCGATTCACCAAAGCAAGCAAATATTTTGAAAAATGAGTAGGAAGATTGGTAAATGAAAAGCTCAATGTACTCTAGCGAGAAAAGGCTTTAAAGAAACCAATTGGTTGTCCAAACCAATTTTTGAAAAAGAAATCCTAAAAAGAAGGCAACTTACCTAATCAACAACTTAGCCGACCTTAGAAAGTCATTAGGGCTGGTAGAAGGGCCTCTACATATAGAAGATAGAACATTTAATGAACTTCTTGTTATGAAGAGGGTAGTATACAAGCCTAATTGTCCCCATAGGAAAAAAGCAGAATTTATACCTAGGGATAATCCTTTAAGACCAGTATTAGTTTGACAGCTTTTCTTAATTTAGATTGTGAACAATATGCATCAAAAAGAGTAGGTGAGTGGATTTACAATTAAATAAGGTAGTTACTCATCTAAAACTGCCTATGAATTGCATAGAGCCATCATGATTGGCAAGGCTCAAAAATTCTAAGATCAACTAGTAATACAAGCCCCATTATGGATGAAATTAGAAAAGCATAAATAACAGATAAAGTACTAGCTCTAATTGTAGACATTCTGAAAAAAGAGTTTTATGGTTTCTCTATATCAATAGTCTCTAAAAAGCAAATAATCTTTAATGGCCTTTATGAAACTACAAATCTATGACATGTATTATTTTGATAAATATGCATGCGAATTCCAAAAGTATTATTATAATTTGATATCAATGCACAAAATTGCATATCAACTCTATTCTTTGCTAAATCCTAAACCTTGGCCAGAAGCAACAAAGACGGCCTATTAACTCTTTTTAATGAAGACAAAATTATCAATGGATTGGAGGAAAGATTTAGGGGGTAAGGTATGCTATGAGAAAAGCATGTATTGAACTCCAAGTAAGGCAAATATGCAAAACATCTTCCTTATCTGAATAAGAGTTGTTGTTGTCTAATAAAATTTGTTCTAGATAGGTGTGGTTATACTACAAGAAATGAGTCAAGATATGAGACGAGATATCCTTCTAAAAGAAAAAAAAATTAAAGGATATAAAAAATAGAGAATATAAAAGAGAGATAGAAATGATAAAAAGAGAGCTAATAAACCCATTAAGTTTATTAGGAGGAGAACTAATATTAAGGACAAAGAAAGAATAAAGACTTTTAAGAAAAAATATGATAGAGCCCCTGAATGTCAGCAAGGAAAACCTCTTAGTAGTTGTTCCTGCTGTTGGGTTTGTGGTTCAAAATACCACAAAATAAATGCCTGCCGAAACAAGAACAGGCGAAAAGAAAATCTTCAAAGAATCTTCTTTGAGGATGAGAGTGTAGTATATAAACCTATAGAGGAAGAAGAATATTCAAATATAGACTCTGAAATAGATTCAATTTATGAGGTAGTTTCTGAGGATGAAACTGACACTGATGGATCTTATTTTTGGACAGCTCAATTATTCATGATGAATACACCAAAAGGTGCCCTAGATGAAGAGTTGATTCCATTGGAGACATCTCTAGCACATGAAGAATCATTCTAGTACAATGATCCATTCAGGAGTTATCTAGAATGGAAACTCCCAAAGGTAGACATCAATGTTATTTATAGTAAATTAAAATTTATGTCATATCAATAATAGATGTCTCCTAATACAGTCTACAACTCAGGTTTCTAATACAGAGCTAGAAACATTGGACTACCCTTTATTGATCTCCCAAAAAATAAGAGAGATTGTAAACAAGTCTAAGAGAACTTACCAATATATTCATATTGATCTTGTCCAAGTAGGACTTATACCATTGTTCAATCTACCAGCAAATAATCTTGTAATAACAGTTGTGTTAGATAAGAGATGGAATTTATTTCAAGATTAGTTAATATTAAGTACACAGACTAACCTAACTAATGGTCCAGTATGATTTCAATCCTATCCTAATCACATGAGGTTTTTGAGTGATAGGTGTTTCAATAATTCATTAACCTTAAGAACTAAGTCCAAAAACATGAACTTCTACAAATATCTATGCTAAATCTATAGCATATCACACTAGGATAATTTTTAAGTTAATAAATACAACTAATCTTAGAGTGAGGAACATTTATAAAATAACTAAATTGTTTGATGAATGGTTAGACAACTATAGGAAATTTCACAGAAAGAAAATAAATCCTTTAGAATTAACTTAGCCCAAAAGTTGGATTCTCTAAGAATCAGCAAAGACCTCTCAGTCAATAGGATCTTCTCAAATAATACAAATGGGTCAAAATATCATTTCAAGTTTAGAATAGCCTATGAGAAATATTAGGTTTCTTATCCTTCCAAAAGATCTACTTCTATAATACCTAGGCAAAATTCACAGAGAAGTTCTACTTCATTTATAAATTTAGAAGAAGTTTCTAGGATACCTAACCCAGAGGAGGATATTCAATCATCTTCAGAGAGTATAATTCAATCATCTTCAGAGAGTAGAAAAATTGTAGGATATAAAACCTTCAGTTTACCTATTTATGAAGATGAAGAAGGTCAAGAAAGTACACTATACTAAAACGTACGCGTGTGTTAAAACATGTAAGTTTAATTCCCTAAGTTGTTAGAGAAATTTTCCTTTTAAGGAAGTACAGGAAATGGTTTGTCCAGAACCACGGCATAACAAAAAAAATTCAGTCCAAAATTAATCGAGTTTGAGCACATATTTCTTTTCACATTTAAATTTTCTAATTATCATGACTGTTCTATGGCTGCGTTAGTTGACACAAGTGCAATGATCAATAGTGCCATGCCCAATGCACTCCCTGATGAATGGTGGAAACCATTCACCAAGCCTATGTTATTAAGAATGACAAGTGGTGAGGTCAACCTAGCCATGCATTTGCTCAACAAGTGCCTAGTACCATTAGTGAACAAAGATTTACTATTGATAAGGTTCTTGCTTTCGTTGACTTAAATACAAATATCATCCTAGGTAATGGATTTTTAAAGGGACAAAAGGATAACAGACCTTTGATGCAAGATGATAATTACATCTCCTTGGGGTTGTTAAAATTACATCTCTAAAAGCTCTCAAACTTAAGCCAAAATTTGGATTTTATCCAGTAAAAGTTTTAGAGTTATATGGATCTATTCCTTGTAAATTAGCATTCAGAGTGCAAGCCTAGCATGGTAAACTTGGATAGATTCTCTATTTGGTGCTGATAAATCTGAAAATCTTGAGAAAGAACTAAATGGTACCTTATAGTATGATGAATTGCGCTTCAAAGCATAAAGTATAAAAGAAAGACATATTACAAAGAACATCCAACTAAAAGGAATAAAATAGGATAAGTTTTTTATTAGGTTAGCAAATAACTTTAGTGATGATCCATTAAAGTTACCAGTTTTAAATGGCATAACTACTAGGTTAAAATTAAAAGATCCTAGTATCATCATCCGCACAAGAAATTTAACATATACGAATGAGATGATAGAGGAATTTGATTAACAGATTCCTAAAGTGCATAAGAAAGATTTGATTAGGGATAGTAACAGTCCATATTCTAGTCTAGCCTTCATGGTAATAAACCATGCAGAGCAAGTACGAGGAAAAGTACGAATGGTTATAAACAATCGTCAAGTAAAAAAAGCTACAAAAGACAATGATTATAAGATCCTATAGTAGGGTTAGTTTAAAACAACCTTCTATCTTTTCTAAATTTGACCTTAAATGGTTATTGGCAAGTAAAAATGGAAGAAGATCAATTGCCCTTACAGCATTCAATGCTCCTCAAGGGATTATGAATAATTAGTAATGTTATTCAATATGAAGAATGCTCTAGCATAACGCAAAATGGACAATGCTTTCAAAGAATTAAAAAAAAAATTGTATGGTCTATATAGATGATGTGTTAGTTTTCAGTCAGACTGAAAAAGAGCACAAGTCACCTTGAACAAGTGACTGATATCTTCAAACAAGAAGGTATGATTTTATCACAAAGGAAGACAAAATGGTTTTAGGAAAAAGTAAAGTTTTTAGGGTCGAAAGAGAAAAAGGTCAAATTAGGTTTCAAAGTCATATCTCTAAAAAATTCATTAATATTCCTGATAAATTAGAAGATAGGAAGCAAGTACAAAGATTATACGTGCTTGCTAACTATGCTAGACAGTTTATGAAAAATCTTTCTAAATACTTAGACTATCTGAGAAAATATCTAAGAAAAACCCTTGGTTTTGGAAAGATGAAGACACTCAAGCTGTCATACAAGTAAAAGAAAAAATGAAAAATTTACCTTGTTTAAATTTACCCTCTAATGGCGATGAGTTAGCCTTAGAAACAAATGCTTCAAATAAATGTTAGGGAGCAATGTTAAAAATTAAAGACAAAATCAGAACAAACATGTAAGTATTGGTCTAGAACCTTTAGAAGAGCAGAAATCAATTATCAAATTCATGAAAATGAAGTATTAGCAGCCAAGAATAGTATAAAAGTTTTTTATATCTTACTTGCTCCTAAAAGGTTTGTTATCAAAACAAATTCAACTTATTTTAAGGGTTTTATGAATCTAAATCTCAAAGAGGCTAAGCATACTGGACCTTTGAGATTACAAGAATGATTTAGCTATTACAGGATTCCTTCTGATAAAAATATAATAGTTGCTTCTCTTTCTCATGAATTATCTAATTTTGCAGATAGATCCTAATGGCAAAAAAATATATATATGTTGGATCTACAAAAGAGAAGGGCACCCCCAAAAACAATGACGAAGAAAGTGAAGGATGAAAGTAAAAAATTCAAAAGCAACAGCTATGGTTCTTCAGGGATTAAAAGAAAAGCAATAGCTCCAAAGTTACTTGTTGGCTGCGCAAATCTCAAAGACATTTTTTGAGAATGTTAAAGAAAGAAAGCATCAAGTTCAAAAGCACTAGTTAGTCAAAGAAAGGTTAATGAAAAATTAGAGAAAAAGATCCACTTCAAAAGAACGAAGAGAAAAAACCTCTAATGTCTCAAACACACAATCCCAAAGATTTCTACCTAGAAAAGGCAGCCAAGAAGTATGGCCTTACCCTTGAACAGGTAAAGAAATCTCGGGATATATTCCATCAAAAAGATGAAGTTGATTTGGACGTTATGGGAAGTCCGCAGAGCCCAACTCCTCTATAAAAGGATAGCCATGATTACTCAAGCAAAGCTGGTAGAAATGCCAATGAATCCTCAGGGATTCCAAACTAATAATCTAGTGAAATTATAAATATATATATATAAAATGAGTATAATTATCTTAATTAATAATTTTATTTATATAACAAATTAAAATTAAAATTAATATATGTTTATATATGTAAAAATAATTGTATTCTTAAGGTCATTTTATATTTCAATAGTAACCACTACTAAAGTTTTGCCAAACAATTAATATTTATGAGCTATTAGCCAACTACTAACAACCACAAGTTATCGGCTATTAGCTATCAGCAACCATCATCAAATAGCCATACTAAATATACTCTTAGTTCAAGCTAAAATATGTGCATGTGCGAGAGAAAGGGGGCAATGGGGAAAGGGGTAATTTTTACGTCATATCTTTATTTGTAATTCTTTTTTTCTTTTAGCATTAGTGAAAGGGAAATTGAATCATTAGAAAAATAATAAATAATTATTAAAATGTTATTGATAATATTTAAAATAATTATTATGTTCACAATTTAAAAAAAATTATAAACACATATAAAACATAAGTATAATTTTCTTAATTAATAATTTATTTTCATAACACATTAAAATTAAAAATAACATATGTTCATATATGTAAAAATAATTTTACTCTATAATCATTTTACATTTCAACAGTAACCATTACTAAATTTTTGCCAAACAATTAAATATTTATGAGCTATCAGGCTACCGCTAGCAACCAGCAACCACAAGTTATCAGTTATTAGCCATCAGCAGCCGTCATCAAATAACTAAACCAAACAGACTCTTAGTTTAAACTGAAACCTATGCATGTGAGAGAGAAAAGAGGCAATGGGGAGGAAGTGAGGGAAGACAGCTAAACCAAACATGCCCTTAGCTAAAACTGAAACATGTGCATGCGAGAGAGAAAAGGGCTAATGGGGAAGAAGTGTGAGGGGGAAACAACCGTTATTTATCAAAATTCTAGGATATCACGCTGTGAGAAAAAGGGAATAGATCATATTAATAGCAAACGAGAAGGCAAAGAAAAAAGTTCATAGAAGATTGAGCGCTTTACCATTAATGAATGCCTTACACCAAAATTTTTTCAAGCTATACTAGAATGAAAGTTCACTTTGTTCATTAGATAGACTAAAATGGAATTTACAGCATCATATCTAGGAAGCTTTCCATCTCCTTGAGAGAGTTTCAAATCTGTCCCTTGCGCTCCTACCATCCTTGTAAAAAGCATTCTTCAACTTTCCCATCGTTGATTTGTATATGTTGATTCTTCTATCAAGCATATCTTCCACAAAGCTCCTCACCTCTGACAACCGACCCAAATTACGAAGGCCTATGAGAAGCGCATTTGCGCTCTCATCGAGAGGCAACACATGGTTCTCAACCATGTAGTTCCATATCTCAATTGCCATTTCAGGGTCATCACCATCCATCAACATTGTGATGGCTGCAGCACAATCAATATGTGTGGGAGGGATTTCGTTCTTGATCATCTCACGGAAGAACTTACCCACTAGGCAAACCTTCTTTTTTGTTATAAGACATTGAAAAATCATGTTATAAATTGAAAAATCAGGGAAAGCTCCATGGAAGACCATCTCGTCAAGCAACCGAAATGCATTGTCAATGTCACTGTTGTTGCAAAGCAAGGCAATCATCCTATTGTACATAATCAAATTAGGCACCAGCCCACTATCCACCATTATATCCCACATTGGGACAGCATCTACAGAATCATTCTGCTTAACAAGCATATCAAGAGCATTAGAGAAAAATTTCAAACCTGGCAAGCAATCTTTCCCCTTCATAACCTGAAGGAACTTTACAGCCTCATCTGCTTGTGACCCTCGAACAAGTGTCATCAAAAAGGTATCATAAGCCGGCATGTTTGATGGGCTCCAACCGATGCGTATCACCATCTCCCCAAAAGTAGTCTTTGCTTTGGCGGTGTTGCCTTCCTTCTCCCACCCTTCCAACAAAATACAAAATGTGTCACCATTCGGTGGGATCTTAGATTTAATCCTTTGAAAAAACTCCAATGCCTTGACAGTATGATTGTCTTCGCGGCAAATTGCGCTCAAAAGCGAATTCACCGCAACAACATCTTGCTGAATTCCGTACCTATCAATAACATCAAAACTCATTACAGCCTCATTAAACCTACCAGCAGCACAATAACTCCCAAAAACAGAAGCAAAGGTGGCCATTGACAAAAGATTTTCTTGTTTCATAGATCGAATTGCATCCCACATGGGCTCAAAGAGCCGGTTCTTGCCAAGCAAGTCAACCATCAAATTCCAAGCATAAGCGGTAGGTTTGTGAGCCCGCCCTACCCATCGGAAAAAGATCACAGCAGAAGAGGGATCATTATAAGAGAGTTTGAGGACTTCATGGACAAGATCAGCATTGACAGCGATTCCAGTGGAGGAGAGTGCAGATTCTACCTCGTGAGGCGAGGATCGGGTAAGGATATCACAGAAACGTCTGGCGGATGAGGAAACATCGACGGCATCCAAGTGGAAATGGGTATGGGTATGGGTATGGTAGTGGTGGGATTGTGATGGTGGTGTACATTGGAGGTTATCAGCCACGGCCTCCATAGCTAAGGTTTCAGTCCAGTAGAGGCGGAAGTAAAAAACCTAGAAATAGTTCTAAATTGCTCATAAATTTTGTGGTCTCTCGGACTGAGGACAGTGAGAAATAGACAGAGAGAGATTAGAAAAAACCTTGGCTTTTCTGATTTGCAATTTCTGACTTACGATATCTCCACTGGGCGGGGATGGAGAGTTCTTGAAGCTCTGCCGACGGGTCGTGGTCGTTGGATTGTGGCAAATCATTCTTGTTCCGTTTTGGATTAATTTTTTAGCTGCTATTGAAAAGTGGAAACCACGTTTCGAATTAATTTTTATTTTTAAAAAATATTTTTATTTTTTTGGTATAATTCATGATCTAGAAAATGATTAATTAGAATTTCTTCTAAGACCTTTATTTTTAATAAAATCAATTTGTCTCATCCTAAATTCTAGATCTTCTTTGAATGGTAGTCAGGATTTGTTTGGTTTAGTTATCGGTGCCGTGTGATAACTAATGGTTGATGATTTGTAGCTTTTAAAGTATTTCTAATAAATTTTTTATATATATTAATTTATTTTTATATATTTATATAATAATTTTTCATTAAATTTTTTAATTATATATTTATAATAAGTAATATGATCATTTATTAATCAAATAATATAATTATTTAATTATACTTAATTTATATAATAGATGATCAATTCAATTAAAATAATAAAATAATTATTATTTAATATAATTAATTATATTTAATATTTAATCATTATTAATTTAAATAAAAAAAGTAAATTTAATTAAAATAATAAAATAATTATTATTTAATATATAATTAATTATATTACAAATTTATAATTATATAATTATTATAATTTAATTATTTAATTTAATTTAAATAAAAAATAAATTTAATTAGAATAAGGAGAGAGTAAAATAATTATTATTTAATATATAGTTAATTATATTTAATTGAAATAAAAAGAATTTAATTAGAATAATTTATATTTTTTAATTTTTTTTATATATGTAGAAGTTAGATAAATTTTTTTGACTTTAATTATTCAAATATTAATAAGTTAGAAAAATTCTAATTTGATTTTCATTTTATAAATCATTACTTTATCCCATTATAAATTTTAAAATTAGTTATTTTAACTATTAGTAATAACTTGTACATTATAAAAATTACTTTTAGTTTTTTAAGAAGATGTAGCGGAAAAATAAGATACACTAATTAAGAGTTCATTTAATAATAATGAGCAAAATCTTATTATTTTATTATTAAATGTTAACATTTCTATTTATAATATTATATTCTTATAAAAAAATCAATTTGTTTATAATTTTTTAAATATTTAAATTTACTTAAAATTTTCATTATGAAAAAATTAATTAATTATTCTTAAAAATTAATTAAATAGAAAATCAAAATTATAAAATTTTTAATTTAGTAATTATATATTAATGTTATTATTTATAACATCAAATTTAAAATATTCATAAATATTCGTGTGATATAATAATTAAATATATTTTTTTGGGCTTTTAATATAATATGATATTACATTATATAATATGATATCACATGATAAACCAGTTGTATAAAATTAATATTGATATTAAATTTATAAAAGCAGCTAGAAAAATTGTTATTGATTTTCTAAAGAAATAGAAATCAAATATTCTTGTGATATAATAATTAAATAATTTTTTTTGGATTTATAACATAATATGATATCACATTATATAATATAATATCACATGATAAATTAATTGTATAAGATTAATATTGATATTAAACTTATAAAAGCATATTAGAAAAATTGTTATTGATTTTCTGGAGAAATAAAAATTAAGCTATAATGTGTTAAAAAAATTAAAGTTTATCAAAATTAATAAAAATATACAATCTACATTGAAATTATAAAAAAAATAGATGTACCAAATATTAATATGAAAATTAATCTATAATTAATAATTAGTCAACATAACAACAACAACAAAAAATTAGAAAATTATAATAAAATGTATCTATCAATTCATTTACTTTTTTTTCTCTAACATATTGTAGAATGTAAGAATATTATTTAAAATTATAAGAAATGATATATTTAGATATGCTTGAGTTTTCTTTCAATATTATGTATGCATTGCCTTTTAAAATATATTCATATATTTATATAGAATTTATAATTATTTTGTATCATCATTTTAATTATATTAAACATATACCATTATAAAACTTAGATAATATTTATTGTATATAATTATATTTTCATTGAATTTTTATGTTTTTCATATGAAAATTTAACTTAACTTGGATTTAACAATTAAAGTGAATTTAATAATCAAGTTGTATATATTGTTCTATGATAATCTTAAAAGTCCACCAATAAAATTTTAGCCTCATGGTATTTATTTGAAAAATTTTATATCATTTTATATTTAAGTAACAAAATACTGGTCATTAAAACTTTAATAAGAAAAAAGTAAAAGTTTAGAATAAATATTTATATTTCTAACGAGTTTTAATGAGTCGTAATGAAAATTAATATGCGAATTATGTTATAAAAAAATATAGTTTATTGTAAAGAGGATTAGTTTGACTCTCTATATTTACAAAACCATATCACTCTCTTTAATTAATATAACATAAGTTTCTATACACTATATTATATATAATTTTAGTGTTATTTTTCTATTGAAAAAATATAAAAAATTAAAAATTAAAATGATTAATGCTTATAAAATAAAGTAAAATAAAGAGTAAAATATAGAGAGTCTATTAGAATTAAATAAAAGTTTCTGGTTTTTATCAAGTAACATGCTCTCTATTGAATATATATACTTTTTAAAATAAAGAGTACTATTGAAAATAAGACTGAGCACAAGTCCGTAGGAATCTTGAACTGACTCGAATCTTTGACCTAAAAATATATCCGAAATAGTAAATCTCTAATCTTTGGAAAAATACCCAAACTGAATTGAACCGATGTGAGCATTTTGGTACAGTTCCAAATACTGAACTATATCTATATCGAGAACTGACCCTAATCATCTTGGAACTACACCAAACTAATATAATTGAACCTCGAACCAAACTATTACACTCAACAAATGTGAACTCTTTTTTAAAGTTTAATCGCATCAGTTTTCTAGTAATTTTACACGTTTTCTACTTTGATCTTTCGCTAATTCATCATAAAAATTATATTATATATATGAATTGTATTATTAAGGTAGAATATCGGAAAAAATTGTTCAATATTAATAAAATTAAGTTTAACTTTAATAATATTGAATAATAATAACATATCATTTGAAAATCAAATTATTAATCCATTTTGAAATAATGTAAATTATTACTTTACTATATGATATATAATTTATTTAAACTTTAAATATATATTATTCCATATCAAATTATATATTATTCTATATATTACGAATTATTAATTATTTTAAAAAATAAATTAAACAAAAAAATTTAATATCAAAACTAATTAATTTATTGAAAAAGTAGACATCCAAATTTTTAATTATATATCAATATATATAATATAGCAAAATAATAAAGTAATAATTTATATTATTTCAAAATAGATTAATAATTTATTTTTTAAATTAATATGTTATTATTATTCAATGTTATCAAGGTTGAACTTAATTTTTTCGAATATTCTATCTTAAATAAGGTCGAATTCAACCTTACTCAGGTTGAATTTGACCTTAGTAATGTTGAATTCGACCAAAAATAAAGTAATAATTTATATTATTTCAAAATGGATTGATAATTTATTTTTTAAATTGTATGTTATATTATTCAATGTTATTAAATGATGTGAGCCAAACTAAGTATAATGTAAATGACGTGAGCCGAACTAAATTGATCGAACGAGTGCCTGTCTATCAATATATGCAAAACAGACAAAGAGGTGATCAAGTGATCAGCCTAAGTGAATTCTCCGATACTTAAGTTAGATTATATATTTGCTTAAAGGAAATTAGGAGTAAAAGTGTTTAAAATGTGTACTATGTGCATTAGAATGCCTGGGGGTACTTATAGGAGATAGTCTTTGAGAGCAAGTCCTTACAATTTAAGACCACTAAGTGTTAGGAGAATGGGGAACATGGTCCCTGAAATTTTGAAAGTAGAGAACGTGGAAGCAAGTAGAGGTTCATCCAGATGACTAACTTACATGCTTGTTAGATAAGCTCGGGCTCAGTAGGTGATATTGGTATTAGAGAGCTGATGAGGAGAGATCGGGTGTGAGTTAGGCAAGTTCTAGCTCACCTTGGAGTGGTCAATTTAGGTTGGTATGTATCACATGTCCCCCACAAGTGTCGAGTTATAAACTCAGAGGATAGGTTCTGATCTATAACATTTACCTCAAAATTCAACAAAGCCAATGATTTCGATCTTCAAGTTCTAATTCACAAGTGCATCCTTTTGGTGCTCTTTAATGCCTTAGGTGGGAAATGTTATAGCTTTAATTTTTGAAAAGATAGCAGTTGCAGAGCCTCTTCATTCCTGACTGCCACATGTCTAATATGAAAGATTCTAGAGAAATTTCAATTTTCCTTTCCACCCTATAAATGGAGTCTTCCATAACAGCCTAGATTTTTACAATCTTATCTTCCTCATTCTCATCTACTCTGTTCTCTCTTTCTTTATATTATACTCTATTTTCTTTATATTTTTCTCTTTTTTAAGAGCCTAATTTTCTAATCTTTTTTTGGTGACTTACTTTTCCTTGTTATCCTTCAGTAGTTTGTCTCGATTGTAGAGCTATAGCACAGTAAGTTCCCCTCGCTCTTTCTCTACTTTCTCCTATTTTTCTTTTGATTTGCCTTTAACCGACCTCTATCAAAATGAGTGATGCTGAAGATTCCCAAAATCAATCTTTTAAGTCCATGAATGAGCCTAATGCATCTGACCATTCTCATACCCCTTCCCTTAATAAAGTATAAATATATAAGACCACCCCTCCTTTAAGGGTGATTGCCCCAATGGTAGAGTTCAAAATGAACAAACAAAAGTGTTCTAGGAAACGACCTCTCCCCATCGAACATAAAGCCAAAAAATAGAAACATGCCGAACTGCCAAAATCTAGAGATCTTGAGCCTAGAAGGAGGGTAAAAGGGTTCGCTAGTGTTCTAATTGTTGAGCAATTGGTAGCCATTAGGATAAGATATAAGATACCCGATGAGTACGGTCTTAGGTTACTTGCTTTTGGGACTTTTTCTAGTCAAAGGTTAGGTCCTCTAGATAGGATAGTCTACCCAGGGGATCTAGAGTCAGGTCTTAGATTTCCTTTACCAAAGTTATACATCGATGTTTTGAAGGAATATGAGATACCCCTATAGAAGGATCTTCCTTACTAAACTAGAGCTCGTCTTATGGGCACCACAAATGACTTCATAGATCTCCTTTAAAATATGATTGTCCTCCTCAATTGGGATGCATTTTAGCCATGGGTGGGTTTTGGATTGCCTAAAAAAATCATCTTTGTACTAGCTGTACTTCTTTACCCTCTTTATTATTCATTGAGCCTCTATCTTGTCTTCTAGTAATGAACCTTAAGATAAATACTAAACAATTAGCTTCATACTCCATTGCATTATTAGAGATCAAAAAATTCAGCTTGATACCATATTCTATGATTACCTTATAAGGACCTTTCAGGACTACTTTGGCCTATGAACCTTTTGAGATTACAGCCTCATCAATACACATCTCCCACACCTTTTTTACCTCTTAGGCTATTCCTTCAGCGGGCATGAGTTTTGCTACAAAATTGGCAAGGATTGGCCTTTTTACCTCTTAGGCTACTCCTTCAGCTAGCATGAGTTCTGTTACAAAATTGATGAGGATATGGCCTTTCATGGCTCGCCTTGGTTCATACTGAATGCCGAGGCTTCCAATCTACACTGCCCACTTAGACATCCTTCCTAATGTCTTTAGCCTATGTAATATCTTTCTCAAGTGGAGATCAGTTTGAACAATCACTTGGTAAGCTTCATAATCATGTCTCAGCTTCTAAGTGGCCATGAACAAAGCTAAGGCATGCTTCTCTAAGGTCGGATACCAGAGCTCGACATCTTGGAAGACCCTACTTACATAATAGATTATGCTATTCACCATTTTCTTCCCTTATCAGTACAATTGCTATTGTCTTAACTGTTGTTAAAAAGTACAAATAAAAATCTTCCCCCGGGACTAGGTGACTCAACAAAGGTGGGGATGTTAAATGTTTCTTCAATTCTTCAAAGGACTGCTGGCTGTCCATTGAAAGTTCTTTAGATATTTTAATGTTTTGAAGAATGGTTGACACTTCTTAGCCGAACAAGAGATGAATATGAAGGAATGGTGGAGCTAAAACGCAGTAGAAGCAAGGTGGTGGGATGAAATTTCAAACATTTTAAAATTTTACTTAACTCACTTTAGTCCAAAATTCATTCAAGCAATCAATTAATTTGTGTGTAAAACACATATGCAAAGAAAGAAGAAGGAAGAGTAATCTATTACCTCTTGAAGGTTCCTTCTTTCTTTAATAGAGAGCTTCCCAAGGTGAAGCCTTTAGATCATCCATACTCAGCTTACCTTCAAGTTGCCATTTGGTTTCTTTAGTATTCTTGAATCCCTCTCTTGGTTACCCAAATATGATTCAAGATTTTCCTTCAAAAACCTTTAGGAAGTTAAGGTTTATCTTTGATTTGTTTTGGACTAAACTCATTTTCAATTTGCAAGCATTTGTTCTTTCACAAACAATAAAGAAAAGAATTAATGATTAAAAGAAATTTTAAAGAAACTCTTTCTTCATCTTTTCTTTTTCTCTCTTAACTTCTTTCTCTAAAAGCTTTAAAAATGAAAATGATGTTCAACTCATTTTAAGAAATGATGAACATAACACTTATATACTTCTTTTCTTGAAGACTTACCTTTTAGTCTTCATAATGATCATAACACCCTTTTAGCTTATCATTTTATGAAGGGGCAAAGGAAGACTTTGCTTCTCTAAATGGTGATTTGACCATTTTATCCTTTAGGGGTAAAATGGACATTTTCATTAGATAAAAGATGTAATTACAATTTTAACCTCAGTAGAAAATTCTCTAACTCCCTAAACCCATCATATGGGCTTATGAATAGTGAATTTTTCTTAACCCTTAAATTGCCTCTTTTTCATATCACATATGGGCTTATGCCACATCTCATATGTTAAGGGTTTTCACTAAGCTTAAAATTAAGTCTTTGATTTAGTCTAAATCAATTTTCAATTCAATCTTTCTCATTTGCATCATATACAAATTAAGATTTAATTGAATAGAAACCTTTTTAAATTTAACATCTGGATATGCTAGGGTCCTTGTAAATTTACTTACATGTTTAATTATTTTACCACTAATAAATTAATAAAATACTTTAATTAATTATTATGATAAACCTTTTATACTTGAAAGGTGATCAATATTAGGTGTGTGACTTTCTAGGTTCATGTCTAATTAGCAATGGAAATGGGAAAACATTTTTCTTTACTAATGTGAAATTCCCGCTTCATATTTAGTCTCATAAGTCATGAGTGACAGTTAGCATTGCATATCATGACTACCTAATTAGAAATAAATGTTTATAGTTGATAACTTTAAACATACACATGGACCATCAATCATAAATTATCATTCACTAGAATTCTTTCATTAAATATCCCAATTTCGGCTAGGGTAATGGTTTATGTCAAACTCTAATATGCCTCGATTCTCTGTCCTTATCTTGATTCTAATTCTTGATGAGATTAGATTCCTACTAGAAACACTTTCTAGTGATCTTACTGTTCTGGCTAGAAAATTTAGTTATCAAGAATAACCAAATAGCATAGGATCTTAACCCCATTTACTCGAAGTAATGAATTCTATCTTGGCGATCATTTACCACTATACATAACAAATTAGAACTATCACGTGCCATATATCCATACATGACTAGTACGTCTATGTAAGCAGTAATAAATCCTAACTACCTATGTATGAGATATAGTATCCTTTAGGTCAAAAGCCTATATGCACTATTATGACCTAGATGATAAATAATTAACAAGTAGTAAAACTCTGTATTATTACCATTTAACATCACAGTTTAACTATTCATCCTATGAATATCCACATGTTTGTATCAACATCATATGTCAAGCAATAGGAGACTCACTGCCTATATAGTCATCCGTATCACATACTGATTATGGAAAACAAACAGAGGTGACGATCTTCCAGAATTAATGATGCCTAGTCATTAATCCTATGACCATGAACATATTTAAAATATTTGTACAAAAGTGATCTGTCTCCTATATTCTCAACACTTGAGAATATAATAGATCCTTTTATAAATACTTAAGGACTATAGTCAATAATATGAAATCCTTTTCACATTATAAATATATTTATTATGGCATTAGGAATTAATATCTACTATTACATAACTATTATATGGCTCCTAGAGTACATACTACTATCAAAATTGCCTTAAAATAGTGATCTACCATTCAACTTTCGCACTTCCCTGATGCTGGTGGGGGGCTTATATCTAATATCGCTTTGATCTTATCAGGATTTGCTTCGATGCCTCTTTGCGACACCATATATCCCAAGAACTTGCTTATAGAAACACTGAACACACATTTCTCTTGATTCAGCTTCAAATTGTAAGAGTCCATGATCTTCAAGATCATCTTTGAATCTTTTAGATGATCCTCAACTCTTTTGCTTTTGATGATCATATCGTCTACATATACCTTTATGTTCTTACCAATTTATTTTTTAAACATATGGTTCACTAATCTCTGATAGGTCACCTCAGCATTCTTCAATTTGAAGGACATCATCTTGTAACAAAATGTTTCTTAGTCAGTTATGAAGGTTGTCTTCTCTTTATCATATTTGTACATCTAAATCTGATGGTAACCAACTTTGGCATCTAAGAATGAATAGATCTCATGCTTGGTTATGGAATCTATTAGCTGGTCAATGCTCGATAAGGGATAATTATCCTTTGGGTAGGCCCGGTTCAGATAAGTAAAATTTACACATATCCTAAACAAGCCATTGGGCTTCTTCACTAGTACCAAATTAGCTAGCCACTTAGGATAGTATACTTCCTTAATAACTCCTGCATCCAACAACTTCTGCACTTCTTGAGCTATGGCGATTTACTTCTTAGGCATATGCTTCCTCTTTTTTTAGGCAACTGGATTACTGGATGGGTTAATGCTAAGATGGTAGGTTATCACTTCACTATTGACCCCCACCAAATCTATAGTATCCCAAACAAAGGATGCCCATTTCTTCTTAAGTACCTCCATTATCTCTGACCCAATCTATTCTGTTAAAGCGGATCCTATCTATACTATTTTTCCTACATTATTTTAGTGCTCACAACCTCCCCCTAAGGTTCAACTTTCTCTTCCATAACCGGACTATCTACAGCTGTTACTTGCAAGGTAGGAAATACACACTTTCATAAAGGTGTAATAGGCTTTCCTTGCTGTCTCTTGGCATCGTTTGACTACTACTACACCTCTAAAGGTCAATATCTTCATTGTGAGATACCTGATGCTTGTGGTTGCACTTATTGCATATAAGATCAGGTGCCTAATGATGCATTATAGGCAAAGGAAATATCTGCAACCATGACCTCTACTCTAAACTCCTTAGTAATGTCCCCATCTCCTTATTCGACTTCTAACATAACTGACCCCTCGATAGGTATAGCTTTGCCACCTAACCTTACTAGACACTAGTTTAATGTTCTTTTCTTTTAAACCTAACATCTTGAACATAGACAAAGTGATCATATTAACTGCGCTACCTTTATCAACTTGCATTCTCCTAACTAAGTAGTTGTTTAGATGCCCTGAGATGACTAAAGCATCATTATATGGCATAGTGATCGAGCCCCTATTTTCCTCAAAGAAAGTTATCAAACCAAGTATCTTCTCTGTTGGGCTAGTTGTGTTAATTGAATATACATCTGATATAACTCTCTTCCTGCTAGTAGAGTTATCTCCCTCTAAACTACCTCTAACTTCATGTGGATTTCCCCAATTCTATCTTCTTCTACCTCTTCTGCTTACATTTAGGTTCGGTCTTTTATATCTTTATCATTATCCCGTCAAATATAATGCCTGATCCCTGGCACTCCTTTCTAGATCAACCTCTCAATCTCTTCTTTTAAATGCCAACATTCGTTTACGTCATACCCTTTGTCTTTGTGAAGCTGACAATATATATTATTGTCCCTTCGCTCGGCAAAATTGTTGCTCATCTTCCTGGGCCACTAAACTCTCTCCCCTGACTACTTAATCCATATTAATACATGGCTTCTAGCAGTAGATAAGGGGTAAACTGTTAAGCTCTTATGTCCGATCCATATCCTCTTCTATTGTAACCATCATAATTATTTCTAAAGTGACCTTAGTGATCTCCCTGACTTCTCACCGAACCGCTATCCTTACTTTCTTACCTCTGAGAAAAATCCCTCATCCCATCATCAATGTGAATATGGGCCTGTGCTATTGTCATCAGAGCTGAGATGGATTGTGGTGGATTAAAGAGTAATTCCTTCTTTAGGTCAAGGTTAGAGGTTCCATTCAACATGGCTATATAAGGTATATCCTTATTCAAGTCTTTGATTTGAATCACCTTTTTGTTGACGTGCTCAATATACTTCTTTAGGCTATCACTCTCTCTCTGAACAATGGTTAGTAGATTGGTAGAGTTTTTCTTTAGGATGACAGAGGTGATGAACCTAGCATGAAAAAGGTTGGACAGTTGGGAAAAGGAGGTGATGGACTTTGGTGGTAAGGTCTATTACCAATCTTAGGCTAGGCCTTTTAAGGTGGTTGGGAATAGTTTGCATAAAACTGAATCTTCGTATGACTATGCATTTATGAGAGTTCGGTACTTATGTATATGGCTTTTTGGGCGAATGGAACCATTATAAGATTCCAAGTGAGAGGGAATTTAGAACTTGGGAAGGTAGGTCAGCATGACTATATTATCATAAAGAGGGGAATTTGTATTCAGTGCAAAGTCTATCTCGTTTACTTTGATACTGATCTTTGACATAACTTTCCTAACCTTCTTCTTTAATTATGTAGGGTCATCATTATCATCATGCACTTCATCTGACCATTGTTCTATTAAACCATCCTGGAGATAATTTTTTGGGTTTTAGCTTGTAGGTGTTTTTCTGGTATTCAATTCTGCCAAGTCATCAAGGGTAACAACTTGTTTCCCTTTGTCTAAAATTTTTAGGCTAGCAGGTAGGACAAGTGGTCTTTATGTTTAAGTGAGAGCTTGGTGGGCAATGAGTTATTTGAGTTCCTTAATTAGAAAGTGAATTTTGTTAAGGCGGTGATTAGGGTCTGGGTTAAGCAGGGTTATTTGCATTCGATGGTGGAGCATTAAGGTTGGGAATAATTACTGGGGTCTGGCGATGGTTTTGCTCAGTATCCTCCACTTCAGGCTATAGAGGAAATAGGTTTAGGCCTAAGCCTAGGTTAATAGAGCATAGGTTTAAGGGGTCCATGGGGAAGATTCAAGTGAAAAATCCAAAGAAGGTGGTCCACGCTCACCACACCAAATAAAGTGAGCTGAACTAAGTATAATGGTAAATGACATGAGCCAAACTAAGTTGATTAAATGGGTGCCCATTTATCAAGAACTATAAAATAGAGAAAGAGATGACCAGGCGTTCAACCTAGGCAAACTCTCTAATGCTTTAGTTAGATTATGTATATGCTTAAAGGAAATTAGGAGTAAAAATGTTTAGATATGTAATTTGTGCATTGGAATGCCTAGAGGTATTTATAGAAGACAATCTTGGGGAACCAAGTTCGTACAATTCATGGCCACTAACTGTCAAGGGAGTGGAGAATGTGATCCTTAAAATTCTGGAAGTGGAGGATGTGGGAGCGAGTAGATGTTCATCCAAATGACTAACTTATGTGCTTATCTGACAAGCTTGGGCTCGGTAGGTGATCTCAGTATTGAAGAGCTGATGAGGAGACATCGAGTGCAAGTTGCTCGTCTTGGAGTGGTCAATTCAGATCG